>CM060983.1:137331014-137568514 GCA_030765065.1 Deroplatys truncata | reverse complement strand
TGTTTCACAAAAATTCTATATTGAAACTTCACTTGAAAATAGAAAGATCCGCGTGCGTGTGCATGTTTTCCTGTGTGTGTCTATAAACAGCATTATTCAAAAATGAAGTGTCTATCAAGTATCAAACTTGACATTTCATTTCAACAACTTCCAAGGATAAGACACGAACATTCTTAAGATAGTTCTCTCGCCGATGCCACCCTTAGCATTGATAATTTTTGGTTATTTTTCATTTGTTATTTTTCATAAAATTAAAATGTCTTTAAGAATTCTTCATTACTCGTATAATACCACGTGCTTAAAATATTTGCATGACTAGTGAAATCTATCCATGCATTGACTTATCTGCGAATACCCTTTGAAGTCCTCTTCATTTCCGGATTAATTTTATTTAATTTTCTAGAACTCTAGAGATGTAAAATAACAACTTTGGTGTTAATTGTATGTGAAATATTCTCGCTCTTGGTTTGAATTTTCCAATATTTATAACTGCTAAGACATCGTTCATTTGGTTCTCCTGAGTCATGCAAAGAATATAGAATTTCAAAGCTCGCCTATAACCACCTGTTTATGATTTCACCATTCACTATTCCCCTTTTGCCTACGAAGAATGAGTAATTGAACTTTGCAAATGTTTATCTCGATTAATTAGAAGTAGATCCAGAAATAAAAATACATTGTACAACACGATTAATATAGTGAGTACAGAAAGTCATGTGAATGCAACATATCATGTTTCTTAAAAAAATATTTTTCGATGTTGCCTGTTCTCTTACAATCGGTGAGATTCGGCTGTTTTCTCCCTCTGCTAATTTGCCGGTAGTTGGACGCTAGGACACTCAGAACTCCTTGGACGATAGGCAAATCGGGAAACATTTTCCTACCCGGAGATACTCCTGCCCTCGGTGACCTTGTAGCATGCGCGGAAGATAATCACGTGGTTATAAGGCTTAGCATGCTTCAATGCTATTACTAAACCTCCTAACAGATCGACACTATCGCATTTACTTCAATATACCTATCACATGTCTTGACCGGTTATCGCATCATTTTACAATTCTACATTCTCATCAGTTCCTTGTTATCTTCTGCTCTCTGTTTGTAAACACAGACTCGATGTAAATGCAGAAAATTAAACAAATGTGTTTTGTCTTCCATATTGGTGTTTAATTTAAGCGTCACGTGTAAGGGCAAGACATTGCTTTACTGCATGCACCAGTCACAGTAATTTATCGTCAGGCAGAACGAAAGGGAAAGGGTTACTTGATCCGAGAGTGATAAACCGGCGAAAGTCCATCTGTAAGGAAAATTAATCGTTTCGTCTTCTCTGCACTGCATATAAATAAAATCTAAGAGAAACAGTATACAGGAGCGTGTATGAGATCTAACAATAAACTTGGAATTGAAAGTCAAACACTTGGTAGTGAAAGTGAGGTCGAGGAGGCCATGTTCTTTATTGCAGGTAGCTACCTATCTCGGAGGGAAAAAAACAAATAAATCCAGACGCCCGTACAAACAGAGCTCTATTAATGTTGTCGGCTTCTCGCTGTTTAGTTAAGATTCCACACCGTGATTGCGTAGCTGCTGGCCTCTACAGGCTGGTCCCCAACAAATGATCCTGACACTACAGCAGTGTCACACGCCCTGCTTATAAATAACGTGACAGAGTACCTTTACACAGCGATCATGACCACTGACTCTTTACTTTCCAACTTAAACATCTGATGTGTAACATTCATATGACCTTTTCTTCACCGTTACAACTCAAAGAATAACTGTTAAAGTTGGTGTAATTTGTTCAAAAGTAATGAAACATTAAAAACCTTACATTTTTTATTGTGTTAATAAAATAATATGAATTCCAAATCTTAAAAAAAACACTTTTTTTCCGCATTTAAACTCCTAGTTAACCGAAGCTATAAATAGACATGGGCATGCTTATTAATAGGCAGGCCAAAATTTAAAACTTGTTTTCTCGCAAACCTTTTTGCAGCATTTTCCATACTCAAAATGCCCCACATGATGCAACTTCAAGCTAATTTGTTATAAAATATTTTTACTACCTCTCTAAAGCACAATAAAGAAAACGACCATATACTTTTTTTAAAACAATAGTCAATTTTGAGAAATATATTATTAATTTTATGAAAAATACAAAAAGTAATGTTTGATATTTATTAGCCTATTTGCCGTATAAGTACAGATAGAATTGTCATAAAAATATATCATGCGAGATGGAATCAAAAGCTTTAGTGAAGTCATAAATACGTCCACATGTTGACTTATTGGTAATTGCTTTAATTGTGCTGTGAGAATTATTAAATCCATATTGGTTACAAGAGTGTTTGTTAGCTTCAAAGTAAGTAATAATTTCACACATTTTTTGTATAATAATTAGCGGTTAATGTAAAAAATCAGATATGCCAGATCTTTCTGTAAGCTCATTTTGCTGTAGAACATGAATTTCGGATGTGACACTTTTAAAAATGGATCGTGTGGAGTATTTTTATTAGAACAATTACACAATAAAACATTAATATTTAAATGACAATATAAACTAGAATTTTGAAACATAAAATTTTTCACCTTATGATGTGGACTTTCCAAATTTCACAGCAGCATTACTTTAACTGTGCCATAATGGTTACAAGGAAGATTTAACGATAAAGTGATTAAATTTTAACACACATGTGGATCTCTGGCGAGAACATTGCGGAAATAACAATCTGATGTGATACATTTGCATGCCTTTCTCTACCCTCTATCATTTATTAGTGGTTATACAAACTATTTTTACTAAAGCTTATTTTTATGTCTACTACATTTTAATCCAAATAAGCCTTTGCATACATTACATATTTGGTTACAGATTCAAAGGAAACAGCGATACTCAAATGTTTAAGAAATGCACGCTATACACTGACCTTAAAATTCCATACTATTTTCACTCAATCGCGAGAAATAACTGAATGCTGAAAGGACTTTAAAGAATGACTAAGTAATGAACAATTCGAACCTTAAATAACGGATATCTCAGAAATGGCTTATGCCGCAAAAAGCTTATTTGAAGTAAATTGTAAGTTTTAAAGAAATCTGCATTTTTTTTCTGTAGTGCGTTTCCGCCTATTGCTTAACATTTAGCAGGGGTACAAGACTATAATATAACATTTCTTCCGAATGAAGTGAAATTCACAGGATATTCGGAAAATTCAAGATATACATTTTATTTGTCGTGCAAATATCTTTAATATGTTGTATTTTAATCAAAATCGTTAACCATATTTTAGAAAATAACAAATATCGAAAAATCTTCCATGTAAAGGGTAGCTCGGGGTGAGAAGATTTTCTTGAAACTGTTCATGTCGCAGCCTTAGAAGCTACTGTACCTAAATACCAAGTTTGGTATTTATGCTACTTTTATTTTTACTTTCTCTACTACGTATAGTAAGTAGAGGAAGTATTGTATTCCATCCAAAAAATCGATACCGAGATTTCACCGGAAATACATGTTTTGATACCCCCTGAATCCAAAAAAAGGATTTTTGGAAACATGTCCGTGTGTGTGTGCGTCTGTGAACAGCATAACTCAAAAACGAACAGTCGGATAAACACCAAACTTGGTATTTAGCTTCAGTATCTTCCAGAGATGCGACACGAAGGTTTTCAAGAAAATCCCCCACCCCACACTACCCTTTACATGGAACATTTTTCGAACATTTTAATTTTCTCAAAAATGGCTCTAACGATTTTGATTAAAATATCATATGTTCAAGATATTTTCATGAAAAATAAAATGTATATCTTGAATTTTCTGGGAATGTCTCTAAAAGTATTCTTCATTGTGAACTACTTTTGTATAACTGGTAAACCATAAGAGATAGACAAAATTTTACTACACTAAAAATGTAGATCGCGATAAATTTTACAATTTATGTCATATACATTTTTTGTTGTTGAGTGAACCATTTTCGAGATATTGCTTGTTATTCCCTTAAATTTTTCAATACTTATTTTCTCAAATGGGAATTCGTTATTCATTTTTTTATCTTGTATATGCAAAGAGTATTAATCTGTGGTAAAGGGAATGATGTTGCACCTAGCAACCAGCTATTAAGAGATATGCATATGCTTAAAGGCTACTGTATATCTATATTGCCCTTGTAAATATATATTTCCCTTACATATACAAGAAGCTTAACAATAAGATAGAGTCTGCAAATGTTTATCTCGATTAACATGAAGTAGATGGAGAATAAGCGTTTGTAAAAATGGTTTGTTCAAGAGTAGAGAAAGTCATGGGAGTGTAACACATCAGATTTTTTAGTTATGCTGCTCACAGACACACACGGACGTTTTCTAAAAAAATTTGGGATTCAAGTGTCCTCAAAACATGCATTTCCAGTGATATCCGGTATTTTGGTGGAATACAATATTTCCCTACTTTCTATATGTAGTAGAGAAAATATAAAAAATCTGATGTGTTACACTCACATGACTTTCTCTACTCTTGTACAAACTATTTTTACAAACGCTTATTGTCCATATGCTCATGTTAATCGAGATATCGAGATGTCAATCTTATTGCTAATTTTCTTGTAGATGCAACGAGAATATGGTAGGTTTTAAGCGATAGTCAAATGTTTAAGCGCTGGTTGCTATGTGGCGCATTCCATTCTCTTTGCCAGTCCAGAACATAAAAAAAATGAGTAACGAATTTGAGAAAAGGTATAAGTATTGGAAAATTTAAGGGAATAACAAGCAATATCTTGAAAACGGTTCACTCAACAAAACAAATGTATATGATATAAATTGTGTATTTTAACGCGATCTACATTTTTTGTGTAGTAACATTTTGTCTATCTATTATGGTTTACCAGTTATGCAAAAGTCGTTCACAATAAAGAACACTTTTGGAGACATTCCCAGAAGTTACTGAAATTCGAGATATGCATTTCATTTGTCATGAAAATACCTTAAACATATGATATTTTAATCAAAATCGTTAGAGCCATTTTTGAAAAAATTAAAATTTTCGAAAAATTTTCCATGTAAAGGGTAGTCTGGGGTGGGGGGATTTTTTTGAAAACCTTCGTGTCGCATCTCTGGAAGATACTGAACCCAAATACCAAGTTTGGTGTTTATCCGACTGTTCGTTTCTGAGTTATGCTGTTCACAGACGCACACACACACAGACACACAGACACACACACACAGACACACACACGGACATGTTTCCAAAAATGCTTTTTTTGGATTCAGGGAGTCTCAAAACACATATTTCCGGTGAAATCTCGGTATCAAATTTTTGGGTGGAATGCTATACTTCCCCTACTTACTATACGTAGTAGAGAAAGTAAAAAACAGAAACACCAGTATAGAAAGCAATTTAAAATGCGTATAAATCAATGGTGGTTCCCGCATATCGATGTGAAGCATGTATTAAGGGAAAATATATTATATTAAATTTAAGTGACTTTATCTATCCTCCAGCGTTTACTTTATATAGCTTATACAAACTACTACGAAGGCTTATTTTCCTACGTACTACAGTTTAATCGAGATAAATAATTACAGAATAGTTACATTACACACTTCATTATAGGTATAAAGGGAACAGTGATAGTCATACATACTTAAGAACTGGACGTTATATGCTAGTCTTAAAATTCAATTTCCTTTCCATGCAATCGCGAGAAATAACTGAATAGCAACAGTACTTTAAAGAGTTGCAAAGTATTGAAATATTTTAATTAACAATAACGGATATCTCCGAAATGCCTAATGCCACAAAGTTTTTTGAAATAAATTGTCTCTACATTTGTCGGTGTAGTACATTTCCATCTATTTCTTAGCGTTTATGAGTTATACAAGATTACCTATATAAATTCCTTTCGAATGAAGAGGACTTCATAGGCTATTCCCAGAAAATTCAAGATATACATTTAATTTTTCATGTAAATATCTTTAAGATATGCTATTTTAATCAAAACCCTTATTTCCATTTTTGAGAAAGTAAAACATTGAAAAATTTTCCATGTAAAGGGTAGTTTGGGGTTGGGCGGTTTTCTTCAAAACCTTCGTGTCGCATCTTTGGAAGATACTGAAATTAAATACAAAGTTTGTCACTTATCGAACACTTCGTTTTTGAGTTATGCTGCTCACAGACACAGCAATGAACCCTTTTCTAAAAATTAATTTTTTGGATTCAGGGGGCCTCAAAATGTGTATTTCCGGTAAATCTTGACATCTAATTTTTGGATGGAATGCAAAAAACACTTTCTTTACCTTCTATGTACATCGTAGAGAAAGTAAAATTTTGGAGTGGAATAAATGTCGTAGAAACAAAGGTATTTAATGGCAATAGTAGCTTATATAGGACAGACCTGGCGCAGTTTTTTGCGTTTATATGGGAAAGGATAGGGAAAACGAGGGTATATGCGGAGGAAAATGCGTTTATATGGAGAAGATAGGGACTACGAGGATCGATGCTAGGCTAGATAGAGGTTGAAGGAATGAGGATGTGCTTTATATGAGAGATACGCGGAATACGAGGAGAATTGTTGGACTAGATAGGGGTTGAGATATGGAATATGCATTTATATGTGAAAGATAAGGAAAACGTGAACAGAGGCTAGGATAGACAGATGCTGAAGCAGGGGGAATATGAACATATTTACAGGAGAGATAGGGGATACGTGGAGAGGTACTAACTATTCAGGGTTTGAAAGGTAGAGTATGACTTTTTATATGAAGAGACGAGGAAAACGAGGGTATATGCTAGGTTGAGAGAACCTTCAAGGAGGAAAAAATGCGTTTATATGGGTGAGATAGGGAAAACGAGGAGAGTTCTGAGGTAGAGCACGGACTGAAGGAGGGAGAGATATGCTTTATACCACAGAGATAGGGCATGCGAGGGGAGGTGCTAGTGCAGACAGAGGTTAAGGAGTATGGTTTACGTTTATATGAGGAATATATGGAAAACGGGGAAAAACGAATATGATAGACAGAAGCTGGACCACTTTTGCGTTTATAGGGGAAAGGATAGGGAAAACGAGGGTAGATGCGACAGTTCAAGGAGGAAAATGCGTTTATAGGGGAGAGATAGGGAATACCAGGGCTGATGCTAGGCTAGTCAGATGCTAAAGGAGGGAGGGATATGCTTTATACGAGAGAGATAGGGAATACAAGGAAAGATGTTATACTAAACAGGACTTGAAGGGTAGAATATGGCGTTTTATATGAGCGAGATAGCGAACCGAGGAGAGGTATTAGGCTAGGAGTTTTGAATGATAGAGTAGGAGTTTATATGCGAGAGATAGGGTATACGAGGGTCGATGCTAGGCTAGACAGGGTTGAAGTAGGGAATGCGTCTTATATGAGAGAGGTAGGGGAATATGAGGAGAGGTGCTAGTCTAGACATGTGTCGAGGAGCAGAGTATACGTTTATATGGGAGAAATATGGAAAACGGGAGAGATACAAGGATAAACAGGGGTTGAAGGAGGAGGAATGTAGGTTTATACGGTAATATAGGGAGTAATTCGATTATAAAACGTTTATCATCCAACGTTACAACACTTTTATATACTTTTTCTAAACTTTACAAACTTTATATATGTTAAACTAGGGCGCGAAACGGAGAGAGACAAACTGTATATCGGTTTACAGTGAAGTATACGTCCTAACCTATGCCAACCTTGTATGTTCGACATCTTCTCATTGTCTATTCATTCCTAACATAATCACATAACAAGACGTAACCAACAAACGTAACCACGTAACAAGACGTAACACAACGTAACATAACGGCATGACAAGACGTCACACTAAGTAACATAAGCACGTATCCTCATAACATCACGTAACCAGAAACGTCACACGACGTAACAACACGTAGCAACTATGTAACCATGTAACAAAACGTAAGAACAACACGTAACCAGCCCATTGCTAAAGCGATCTAAACTAATTCATCCTTCATAACTTAGACAATAAGTACGAGAACCTAGCCTAGATTAACCCGATCAATCCTAATCGTTCCTCTCATCATCCATTCTAGTCAGGCATCGACTAACCTAATCTGTCTAACCAAAGATAACCTCAACTTTCTTTTAGTGAAATTGCAAGGTTTTATTCAGGTTTTATTATTCGAGAGTTTTAATTGAAAAGTTTACGTCAACATACCTTTATTTTAATTTGTTGTAGGCGTCTCTCCCCTTTTTATCTAGGCTTGAGACTAGCACTAGGATTGCTCCTAATGGCAGGGTTACCACCTTCCCTTCCATCTTCTTCTTTCTTCATCGGTCGTCAGCTAGCTGCATATACAGCACACGAATAACCTTCATTTTTTTTTAAGATTGTAGACTCACGAGAAAATCTTCATATTCGACTTACATTCTCTTATGCACTACTTGTAATGCTGTAATGTCCATAGGCGTATGTCGTTATACCGTCCTCAGCAATAATTCTTTTATCGTCGTATGGTGTCAATGTAATTTTATTCACTTGTACTGTGGCAAGAGCATGCTGTCGCGACAGGATCAGATTCATGGGCGTTCTGATAATTTCTCTGGTTTTAAGGCAGTCAGTATAGCTCTCGAACGTGACGTACTGCTTAATAGCACTACGTTTTATGCCTTTAATTTTTTTATCATTGAACCGTCGATATCTAGGGCATACATTTTAGGTCGTAGCCCTACAAAGCGTTGAATGATTTTACCATTAGCCTCATCTTTAAATTTCCCAAGCACGTTCTTGTTCTGTGTAGAGTAACATATATGGTTGACAGGATAATCAGCAGTATCGAGATGCTCAAGAAAACGTAACTTGTCCTGGTACACATCTTCAGTTGTTACACGATGAATGAACGAATCAGTGTCCATATACATAAGCTTCAGGTTTTCAGCTCCATAATAAGGTAACAAAGCGTCGTAATGATAGTTATACATTAATGTCTTGGAGATGTCCAACACACTCATACTAATGTATATAGGCTTGTTGAATACAATCTGTCGGGAGGCCATATGTACTGCAGCTAGATTATCAGCATATATCGTCCTGTCGATAAACGTAGGCTTGGCGATCAGCTTCTCTAGAGTTTTTTCATTGGTCACCAGTCGTATATCCATACGATTACGCAGGTTCTCCATAGTTTTTCCGAACATAGCATTGTTAAACAATTTGTAGAGATCCTTCTCAAAATCATTTGTGGCCTGTTGTCGTAGTCTGTTGTTAAATTCCACATACGGTTTTAACCATCGAGACTGTTGGAATTGTAGCACACGATGGATTTTTGTTAGTCGTAGTCCATGACTAAGAGCTTGCTTCAAAGCCATGTAATGTAGTACATACTTATTTCGAGGTCCAAGATGAGGTATCAGTTTCTTGGTAGGAGAGTCCTTAGGCGTCATACACTCAGGTAGGAAAGGTAGATCGTTGTGTAGATCGTGAAGTTCTGCAGGATACTCGACGTCGACTTCTAATATGTAACCGTAAGGATCATCTTCTTGTAGTCTTTCTAAGTCAATTTTTTCAGGTGATACCCACTCAAATTCACCATAAGGGAGAGCGTGACTCATTGCCCACCCATATTGGTTGTTGGCGTCCTCATAGGTAATAAATTGGGTTGGTCTCGACGGATCAAACTTCTCCATGTAGGTGTTATTAGCCTCAGCATACCGATGGGAAACTTGGCATAAACCTCCTCTTATACCTGATTCCACCATGAGTAGTTGATCATAATCTTGTAACAGTTCCAGCTTAATTCCAGTATACAGTAACATGGCGTCCCATGTAAGACCTGGAGAGGTAAAATAATGGGCCGGATCGACTTTGTGTGTTTTAAGGGTTTGCTCTCTGAACGTCTCAAAGACGTCAGCTAGAAGAAGTACATCCGAAGTTAAGTAGAGATCGCTGTACTCTCCCAGGTTTCTCACATTGAACAGCTCCCATACATTTCTAGCATGATCGTAGTCAGTATCAGTAATTTCTTCTTCATTTAATCTATTGTAGAAGTAGTCCTTAGGAGGCAAGCAGGTTTCGTTCAGGGCATCCCATGACGTAACAAAATCATATGGAAATACACCCTTACGGGTCATCAACTTCAAATTGTCTTCTCCAAAGTACTTTAGCGTTTCAGGATACGAGGTTAGATTTTTTACCAACTTATCCACGCTTGTACTGAGGAATCGGAAGCTATCCACAAATCGAAGCTTTATATCTCCTACATACTTGGTGAATGAGATATAGCTTTCTTCAGAGTTAGGAATTACCTCCACACGTTCACTTGTACAACCCAGCTCCATAACAATGAAATGAGAGTCATATCCGCTAAGGTTATGCATGAAGACTGGTATATATTTAGGTGTTTTACAGGCTAAATTACATTCATTATGAAGACTTCCACGATATTCACCGCTGATGTGATCATGGTCTCGTACTTTATAGTTCTCTTCTGTAAAGGGTTTTCCACACAAGTAGCATGCTGAAGAAGACTCAAAATCCTTTTGCTGTTGATCCGTAAGTTTCAGAGGCTTAGCAGATTTGTATATATTACCAATCATTTTTGCAAGAGATGTCAGGTACAGCATAAACTTCTGAGCAGCATCAGCACCACGATACACATAGGGTTGCTTAGGAAGACCAGTTTCGAGATGTTCAACACTGGATGTAGGCTTCACGTAAACACAGAAGCTCATTGGTGTGTGCTCTTGATAAGGGGTTGTATAGGAAGTTTCAGGATTGGGTATACACGTATGGCATGGAGTGAGAATACTCTCAAAATCTGCATAGATGACATAAGGTACTTTCAGCATCCTCTCAACATTTTTAAACTGTACAATTGCTTTCTCCTTTGTAGGCATAGCTACCCTTGCAACACCATGCTGATTACAGATGGTTGCATGTTCTTGCAGTTTTTCCAGCCCACTTTGTCCATATCGATTGTCAAAATGTGTAAAGCAGCGCTTGCAGGTATATATCACTCCATCATGCTTAGTTTTCTGGCGTCGAACGAGCTTCTCAAAATTCTTTATATACACGTAGTGATGTTTTCCACTACTGTCATTCAATAGTAACAGGTCACAGTGTTCAGCTAGTTCATTGTCAACAACCTTTATCGGATACACTTCATACTTCTCATCTAGCCCGAAAACGTTAATAGACATCTTGTTAAGCTTCTCAAATTTAGGTATTTGAGAAAGTGGAGTAGGGTAAGAAACACAGCTGAAGTCGTACTTATCTTGAAGTTTCTTATATTTGCTTACCCGTTGTGCATCCTTCTCAACGAATTTGGCCAATACAGAGTACATGAAACATAGCTCATCAGTTAAATTCTGGATGTTAATGCAGGCTTTTCTTGCTTCAACAGAAGGAGGTAGGGGTATGTAGCTACTTCCTCGCAACGGGTTGTACTTGTTAATACGAAGGCGTATCCCTTCCACAGCAAGCAGAGACCAATTGCTTCCCTTAAGCTGAGACTCCTCCATTTCAGTAACCAATTTCTTCATTTTGGCTTCCAGCATAGAGTCCAGGTCCGTTTCTAGGAAAACAGCTTGATTCCGTGTTTTAAATGTTTTGTCACAGGTTTCACCAATACTGTTAACAAATCGACACTCAGCCAGCAGATTAATTTTAACACTCTTATGAATGCTAAGCTCTTTATGCACAGCCTGGATTATCCGTTGTTTTGCCTCTTGCAGATACATATTCAGGTCCTTAGTCGATTCACATCGTATAAAATACGATTTCAATCGTCCTTCGAATGAAGTTTCGTATTCTTTCATATCACAGTCCTCCATTGTTGACAGCAACTGATGTTTAGTTGGCTCCAATCTTCTTTTCTTCTGAGGGCTGCTTATTTCACATATATCTTCGTGTCACTGCCCCTTATAACCATCTTTGAAGGTTACATTACAATGTTTACATTTGAAGAGCTTCTTGCAGCTCATCTCGTGTCTTCTCTTGTCATAACCTCGGAGGAACTTCTTCCCACATTTTCCGCATGCATATCCAGTAGCGCTTGGAATAATATCCTTATACGCTGAGTTATTCATCTTTATTCTTGATGTAATAACGTATTAATCACTGATCAATGAAATGTAGCCCTCTTCACCTTGATGCCACTTTAGAAAGCTGATTATTCTTGGAGAGAACACGATGTTAACACCTCAGAGATGATCAACAGAATGAATTTCAATGCTAGAGGATGCTCTATTTATAGAGGAAGCACGAACCTTTATGCATCAATTATATATCGTATTAACCCTTCTTCAAGGAAATGTACTCTTCTTCACATTGATAACACTTTAGATTATTTTCTGAGAGAACAGCGATGTTAACACCTCAGAGATGATCAACAGAATGAATTTCAATACTCAAGTTCGCTCTATTTATAGAGAAAGCACGAACCTTTTTTAATCAATTATATCCTGATTATTAATACTAAAAACGGTGATGAAGCGTGTAAGCTCTTATATATTTCAATTCGTGTTACACTGATGTTCGAGCGTCTCCATATAGCTTCGTATGTTTAGAGAGAAAGTGTAAAGTATTGTGAAGATGTTATGTATTGTTCGGCTATAATCGTACAGATTCGGTGAGCTTGACTGGTGAAGGTGATGAACGATCCATCGACCAAGCAGGAAGCAAGCAGCCCCTTCGCGCAACGAAGCCTAGATGCAAAAGAAAGAAAATCGTGTTAGATGAGAAACCACCCAGACATTCGCCTGCAGACCATGGAAAACCACGAAAAAATATGTCAGAGTGAGCGTCCAGGGACTCTAAAAGCACACGTGAAAGATACAAATTATATAGAATGAAAGGAAATCGGTGACGATGAGAAACCACTCCAGCATCCGCCTGCAGACAAGGGAAAACCCTAAAAAAATCTGATGACAGAGTGATCGACCAACAGGGAAATCAAACAAAAGACCTTAGAAACATATAGGTTAAGATGTAAATCAAATAAAAATGCAATAAAATCGTGCTAGATGAGAAACCACCCAGACATTCGCCTACAGACCAGGCAAAACCATGAAAAATATGTCAGAGTGAACAACCAACGACAATCGAACGAGGGAAACCATCAGATTACTCTAGAAGCCTAAAGTTGCAATTGAAAGAAAATCGTGTTAGATGAGAAACCACCCAGACATTCGCCTGCAGACCATGGAAAACCATGAAAAAATATGTCAGAGTGAGCGTCCAACGGAACTCGAACCAGGGACTCTAAAAGCACACGTGAAAGATACAGATTATATAGAATGAAAGGAAATCGGTGACGATGAGAAACCACTTCAGCATTCGCCTGCAGACCAGGGAAAACCCTAAAAATATGATGTCAGAGTGATCGACCAACAGGGAAATCAAACAAAAGACCTTAGAAACATATAGGTTAAGATGTAAATCAAATAAAAATGCAATAAAATCGTGCTAGATGAGAAACCACCCAGACATTCGCCTACAGACCAGGCAAAACCATGAAAAATATGTCAGAGTAAACAACCAACGACGAACGAACGAGGGAAACCATCAGATTACTCTAGAAGCATAAAGTTACAAATGAAAGAAAATCGTGATAGATGAGAACCCACTCAGGCATTCGCCTGCAGGCCAGGGGAAACCATGAAAAAAATCAAAGGGTTGAGCGACTGACGGATAGAGTGTGCGACCAACAGGAAATCAAGCAAAAGGTCTCTAGAGACAAAAAAGATGCAATTGAAATGGAATCATGATAGAAAATGCCACTACAGCATTAGGCGGCAGACCGGCGAAAATCATGAGAAACGTAAGGTCAGAGTAAACAATCGATGGAAATCTAACCCCTGAACCCTAGAAATTCACGACAACTGAAAACGAAACCCAGATGTAAAGGAAATTTTGTACACCCTTGACGAAAAAACCCCGTCCGCTGGGGAAGTAACCTTTAAGTATACAATTGACGTCTGTCATACCGATAAGGGACGGTTTGAAAGGCTTCCTAATTGCTCTACGCAAGTCACCCGAGCAAACACAGGAAAATCCTAAACCACACAATTACAAGCCTGCTAAAACATTTTTTCCTACAATAAGTAATTTAAATTCTACATGAAGATTATTCCAAAAGTTTCATATCTCTTATTTCTTTCAATAAAATATCGAATATGTCTCTAGCGCCAGAAAAAAAATTAAACGGAGGGAAACGATATTTTCTTTTTACGCTGAAATTATAATTAAACGCATAGCGTTCTTGCAGGAAAACACTGCCCATATAGATTATAGTAATGGACTCCGTTTAAAACATGCATTTTTCACGCGTGGTGTATAGATTGTCTCAGTAAGCATTCGTGACTATTACAATTATCGCCAAGTATTATTTTACAAAAAGATTGGCTTATTCTCTTAGTAAACATAGGACGAAATTGTTTTTAAACAACTCTCCACTCGAGAGATATTTTTTGATTATTCCAGCAGAGAGAGAGAGAGAGAGAGGGAGAGAGAGAGAGAGATCGAGCCATATTTGTTTAAAAAAGCTTTTTTTTTCATTCATAGGAAATCTTCCAGAAAATTCGAGGAATTATTCAGTTGCACACCCTTGCTAAAATAGTTTGTATACCCTTTGAAGAATGTATACCTGGCTGGAGGAGTCTTGGAAATACCTCTGACGACAGGCTGTCGCCTGCACTGCATCTTGGGCATTTATACATTAGGGAGGCTATTGTGCTTTAAAATGGGATAGCTATGTTTTAAGCTTTCCACAACAAATTTTTTCCCGATAATTAATATAAATTCTACATGAAAATTATTAATGATTAAGTTTTCAATTAAACGTATACTGTATAGATTCTGTACTTAAGCATTCGATTGTATCTTTGTCATTATTTAAATACTTACATACAAGAATTGCGTGCATGATATCAAAAATTGTAGAAGTTTTTCCACCCTTATTTAATTAAATTCATGTATATACCCTATTATTTAGTGATTTTTTCAATAATTTCTCCCTCTCATGTCCATCATTCGTCAAAAAATCAGTGTACAATACGCATTTTTATACGTTTTAATGTTCGTTTATTTTTAAAACCGCTGCATTTGCCCGTAATTACGAGCAATAATGTTTTTTCAGATTTACTCCGATTTTAGCTTATAGAATCGAATTAGGAAATGTTTTAATAAATGTATTGTATTTTTAGGCGAAAAACAAAGATCTTCTTCTGACTGTGTATAATTATAATCAAGACCGATTTGTATTTAGTATAAAGATTGTTATATTTTCATTTTTTAAGACTTCCTTTGTTAAAGATGTCTTGCAATCTATTTTTAAATTTCTTTTAAAACCAAAGCGAACGTTATCAGCTATAATGGCTGTCTTCACGTGTCGGGAAGCTAACATGGCCGCAGTAATCTTTTTTTCCATAAACGGAAGCATGCGGGGGAGAAGCCTCCCTTTCAGGTCGATAAAGTAGCGAGCGCCCGACAGTGCGAGGTACAGAAAAGACCTTCTTTCAGCGTCCAACAGATAGCGGTAAAGTAAGCCGTGCCATGTGGAACCAAACACTGAGAAAGAGACAGAGGGTGGGGGTAGACGGAAGAGACGCGCTGGGAGAGAGAGGTGAGACCCTTCAGTTAGGCACGGAGCGCTGTAAGGGTCGGACCTATACGTAGTAGCATGCATATACCAACGCAGCGCGCGCCAGCGTCTTACGTAATCTAATTTTTACGCTCACTATACCATTTAAATATACATTCATCTAAGAGATATAATATTCGCAAGGATGACAGATGTCCAAATATACATAACAAAAGAAATTAGTTACTGATATAAATGTAATATCACACGTTCACCATTTTATTTTTAATTACTTTTTTTATTTTATTCGAGGATGAATTTGTATTCATGTCACGGGATTCAATCCTAGTCCTCCAGCCCGACTTGGAACAACAATCAATAACGAGCTACAATCCAAGGATATAATCGGTAATAATAAAAAATTTTTTTTTAAGAGGAGGTTTATGCCAAGTTTCCCATCGGTATCCTGAGGCTAATAACACCTACATGGAGAAGTTTGATCCGTCGAGACCAACCCAATTTATTACCTATGAGGACGCCAACAACCAATATGGGTGGGCAATGAGTCACGCTCTCCCTTATGGTGAATTTGAGTGGGTATCACCTGAAAAAATTGACTTAGAAAGACTACAAGAAGATGATCCTTACGGTTACATATTAGAAGTCGACGTCGAGTATCCTGCAGAACTTCACGATCTACACAACGATCTACCTTTCCTACCTGAGTGTATGACGCCTAAGGACTCTCCTACAAAGAAACTGATACCTCATCTTGGACCTCGAAATAAGTATGTACTACATTACATGGCTTTGAAGCAAGCTCTTAGTCATGGACTACGACTAACAAAAATCCATCGTGTGCTACAATTCCAACAGTCTCGATGGTTAAAACCGTATGTGGAATTTAACAACAGACTACGACAACAGGCCACAAATGATTTTGAGAAGGATCTCTACAAATTGTTTAACAATGCTATGTTCGGAAAAACTATGGAGAACCTGCGTAATCGTATGGATATACGACTGGTGACCAATGAAAAAACTCTAGAGAAGCTGATCGCCAAGCCTACGTTTATCGACAGGACGATATATGCTGATAATCTAGCTGCAGTACATATGGCCTCCCGACAGATTGTATTCAACAAGCCTATATACATTGGTATGAGTGTGTTGGACATCTCCAAGACATTAATGTATAACTATCATTACGACGTTTTGTTACCTTATTATGGAGCTGAAAACCTGAAGCTTATGTATATGGACACTGATTCGTTCATTCATCGTGTAACAACTGAAGATGTGTACCAGGACAAGTTACGTTTTCTTGAGCATCTCGATACTGCTGATTATCCTGTCAACCATATATGTTACTCTACACAGAACAAGAAGGTGCTTGGGAAATTTAAAGATGAGGCTAATGGTAAAATCATTCAACGCTTTGTAGGGCTACGACCTAAAATGTATGCCCTAGATATCGACGGTTCAATGATAAAAAAGATTAAAGGCATAAAACGTAGTGCTATTAAGCAGTACGTCACGTTCGAGAGCTATACTGACTGCCTTAAAACCAGAGAAATTATCAGAACGCCCATGAATCTGATCCTGTCGCGACAGCATGCTCTTGCCACAGTACAAGTGAATAAAATTACATTGACACCATACGACGATAAAAGAATTATTGCTGAGGACGGTATAACGACATACGCCTATGGACATTACAGCATTACAAGTAGTGCATAAGAGAATGTAAGTCGAATATGAAGATTTTCTCGTGAGTCTACAATCTTAAAAAAAATGAAGGTTATTCGTGTGCTGTATATGCAGCTAGCTGACGACCGATGAAGAAAGAAGAAGATGGAAGGGAAGGTGGTAACCCTGCCATTAGGAGCAATCCTAGTGCTAGTCTCAAGCCTAGATAAAAAGGGGAGAGACGCCTACAACAAATTAAAATAAAGGTATGTTGACGTAAACTTTTCAATTAAAACTCTCGAATAATAAAACCTGAATAAAACCTTGCAATTTCACTAAAAGAAAGTTGAGGTTATCTTTGGTTAGACAGATTAGGTTAGTCGATGCCTGACTAGAATGGATGATGAGAGGAACGATTAGGATTGATCGGGTTAATCTAGGCTAGGTTCTCGTACTTATTGTCTAAGTTATGAAGGATGAATTAGTTTAGATCGCTTTAGCAATGGGCTGGTTACGTGTTGTTCTTACGTTTTGTTACATGGTTACATAGTTGCTACGTGTTGTTACGTCGTGTGACGTTTCTGGTTACGTGATGTTATGAGGATACGTGCTTATGTTACTTAGTGTGACGTCTTGTCATGCCGTTATGTTACGTTGTGTTACGTCTTGTTACGTGGTTACGTTTGTTGGTTACGTCTTGTTATGTGATTATGTTAGGAATGAATAGACAATGAGAAGATGTCGAACATACAAGGTTGGCATAGGTTAGGACGTATACTTCACTGTAAACCGATATACAGTTTGTCTCTCTCCGTTTCGTGCCCTAGTTTAACATATATAAAGTTTGTAAAGTTTAGAAAAAGTATATAAAAGTGTTGTAACGTTGGATGATAAACGTTTTATAATCGAATTACTCCCTATATTACCGTATAAACCTACATTCCTCCTCCTTCAACCCCTGTTTATCCTTGTATCTCTCCCGTTTTCCATATTTCTCCCATATAAACGTATACTCTGCTCCTCGACACATGTCTAGACTAGCACCTCTCCTCATATTCCCCTACCTCTCTCATATAAGACGCATTCCCTACTTCAACCCTGTCTAGCCTAGCATCGACCCTCGTATACCCTATCTCTCGCATATAAACTCCTACTCTATCATTCAAAACTCCTAGCCTAATACCTCTCCTCGGTTCGCTATCTCGCTCATATAAAACGCCATATTCTACCCTTCAAGTCCTGTTTAGTATAACATCTTTCCTTGTATTCCCTATCTCTCTCGTATAAAGCATATCCCTCCCTCCTTTAGCATCTGACTAGCCTAGCATCAGCCCTGGTATTCCCTATCTCTCCCCTATAAACGCATTTTCCTCCTTGAACTGTCGCATCTACCCTCGTTTTCCCTATCCTTTCCCCTATAAACGCAAAAGTGGTCCAGCTTCTGTCTATCATATTCGTTTTTCCCCGTTTTCCATATATTCCTCACATAAACGTATACCATACTCCTTAACCTCTGTCTGCACTAGCACCTCCCCTCGCATGCCCTATCTCTGTGGTATAAAGCATATCTCTCCCTCCTTCAGTCCCTGCTCTACCTCAGAACTCTCCTCGTTTTCCCTATCTCACCCATATAAACGCATTTTTTCCTCCTTGAAGGTTCTCTCAACCTAGCATATACCCTCGTTTTCCTCGTCTCTTCATATAAAAAGTCATACTCTACCCTTCAAACCCTGAATAGTCTAGTACCTCTCCACGTATCCCCTATCTCTCCTGTAAATATGTTCATATTCCCCCTGCTTCAGCATCTGTCTATCCTAGCCTCTGTTCACGTTTTCCTTATCTTTCACATATAAATGCATATTCCATATCTCAACCCCTATCTAGTCCAACAATTCTCCTCGTATTCCGCGTATCTCTCATATAAAGCACATCCTCATTCCTTCAACCTCTATCTAGCCTAGCATCGATCCTCGTAGTCCCTATCTTCTCCATATAAACGCATTTTCCTCCGCATATACCCTCGTTTTCCCTATCCTTTCCCATATAAACGCAAAAAACTGCGCCAGGTCTGTCCTATATAAGCTACTGGCAATAATTCTGACTGGAAATTACAAGCTAAACTTTGCCATTCCTATTAATGTTTGTTGCATATAGCTTGATATCTTACAAATTAACTAACCTAATCAATGCCTACAGTCGAGTTTCGTAACCAGTACGCAATATGGGCTCTAAATTTAGGCAAAGATATTCGGCGATTTTCTGTCTCCTTAATTTAGCCAAAAGTAACGCTAATCTGTATGTAGGAAATCTGCTTTCTCTTCCTTGAATATTTTTTTACACAGAGCGTTCGCTATATTGCAGGGCCGCGGGTCGCGCGTATGCGTGCATCACGGAATATTACACTGGGGAGTTTTCCGTTCTAAATCGCGTTACTTGCGAATGATAGTAACATACACTATAATGAGTATTAATCCTAATCGGTAGTGTGGCTGCCAAAGCGTCCAATAGCCGCGCAATCTCGCTAAATCATGCAAACTGTAGACTAGGAAATCCGCGAAGAAGAACAAGCGGATCGTTGCCGGTGATTTAGGGTCCTAGACCGCCAAGTGTAGCCGAGGGATATTTTTTATGAGTAGAGGAGTGACGAATGGAAGCAATGCATACGTAATACCAACAAAATCCTTATTACGACATCCATTTTATGCCGCAATTGCGCTACAATCATTTGTCTGTCTGCTTGGGCAGCAACATTACCGTGATGTTCATCTGCGCCCAGACATTCCTGGCATCTTCTGATGAAATTTCCATTCAACGCATGAGTTCTTCTTGCATAATTATCATAATTTCTGTTCTTATTTTGTCCGTAAGTTCATCTATGGTATGGAGATTGTTCCCTAAAGCTTTATTTTTAGGGTTCGAATGATGCACAAATTTTGTAGACATTTTCATTTTCGGTTTCGCTACTTAGGTTTAGCGTTCAGCGACCCCGTTGTCATAAATGTATTAACCAGACATCTCTGGAACTGGAATACCGGGAAATTTCTCCTGAAATTGTCTACACACGTCTATATGATTCGGTTTTTACGTTTGTATTGTACACAAAAATTCCTTGTTCAAGTGTGAATTTGTCGATAGGCAGCTCAGTGGACTAATAACAAGATAAGAACAGGGACAATAACAAGAACACTCTTAAGCAAATCACACACAACACAGATGTCTTGAGTAATCTTTCACCCTTGAGATGCACAATGCACAAACACTGGTGCTTACAACACGAACAGACGGTAGCAACTGACGCAGTGCGAGTATAACACAGCTGATAAACATAGCCTTGGGCGGGTCATTCTTTGCAGTGGCAAAATAGCGCGATCATTGCAGTGCAGGCAAAGCATGCATACACGCGATCTGTGGCCCCACCACAAGCGACCACTCTATCTAAAGAAGAACCAAAAGAGCTTCCTTGCAAAATGCACGCTCTAAAATCAATATGAACAGGTTATTCAAAGCTTGTCATTAAAGATTACATAAACGACAAACAAAATGAAATATTTGGCAAGTAATTTAGCGGAATAAAAGACAAATGGAGAATTTGATCCGGCAAACAAAAATGTTAGCTACTTCTATCGATACGCAGTATAAATGGTAATTAAATTTCTAGAATTTTAGTCTACAGAAATGTCGAATTTTTGTCTCACATTCCTTTTAATGGTAAAAACTCAGCATAGAGAAAAACGAAGAGACGAAAACAGAAAACAGGCGAAGCACAACTAACTACTGAACCATTCTGCTGCAAAAGGTGCTTACTATTTATTACATTTTAGTTTTTTCACGTAGCCGAACGTGTTAAAATTAACGTACTAAATATACCTATTTACTTTCTCCGCTTTTTTTTTTTTTTTTTTTTTTTTGTAAGTAGCGGAAGGTAGAAAAGTCGGATAAGTACTAAACTTGGAATTTTAGTTTAATATCTTCCATGGATGAGACACGAAGATTTTCAAGAAAATCTCTCTCACTCCCAACTACCCTTTACACGAAATGTTTTTTGAAAATATTTATTTTCTAAAACATGGCTCTAACGATTTTAATTAAAATACCGTATATGAACGATATTCACATGACAAATAAAATGTATATCCTAAATTTTCTGAGAATACCCTAAGAAGTCCTTTTCATTCGGAAGGAATTTTGTATAATCTTGTATTACTTGCAAATGCTAAGTGATAGACGAAAACGTACAATTTTCTTAAAATAAGTCTTCTGTAGCATAAGCCGTTTCCGAAATATCGTTATTAAAGGTTCGAATTTTTCAATGCTTGCCATTCCTTGTCCCATCAATTTTCAGTTGTTTCTTGCGATTGCATGGAAACTATGGAATTTTAAGACCAGAATATAGCGTCGAGTTCTTAAACATTTGACTATCGCTATTCTATTCGTATTTGTAACGAAATGTGTAATGTAACTATTTTTGCAAAGGTTTATATGAATTTAATGTAGTAGATAGAAAAATAAGCTTTAGTAAGAGCAGCTTGTACATCCACTAATAAAGATAGAGGGTAAAGGAAGTAATGTGTATGTGTCACATCAGAAGCTTTTTTCTATTTACCTCATGTTATTCGAAGTGAATGTTTGCAGAAATGGTTTATCACTCGATTTGTTATGTTTAGATGAGGGGTAGAGGAGGCTGAAACGATAGTCGAATGTTTAATAAACTTCAAAGTTCCACTCTTTGCGAGAGTTTCCATCCATCACGAGAAACAAAAATAGACTTACAACTTAAAAGTTTATAGTACAGTATTAGAAATATCAAAACGCGAGCACCATTAACAGAAAACTGTTAATGAAAACAAATTTACATAAATTGTGTGTGTTTAATGAGATCTGCAATTTTTCAAGTAGTAGATAAGCTTTTGTTTTCTGCCTGTAGTTTACCAGTTATACAAAATTATACAAAATTCATTCACGACTTCGCAAGTACTCAGAGAAAATGCAAGATACACATTTTATTAATCATTTCATACGAGCTTGGGGCCATTTTTGAACATATCACAAACAGAAAAATTCTGAAAGAGCATAATTTGGGGTGTAGGGATTTTCCTTAGAATCTTTGCGTCGCATCTTTAGAAGAAGCTGAACTTAATATCAAGTTTGCTATTTACCCGACATTTTGTTGATCTCAAAAACATGTATTCTGATGAAGTATCTGAACCGGAGATTTTGGGATTCAGTATAAAACTTCCTCTACCTACTACAGGTAAGTGGTAAAGTAAGTAATAGAAGTCTCCGAATTAAAACAACCCTTTCATTATGCAGCAAAATATGTACAAAACTTTATCTACACATACCTACATTAAGAATATGTTTTCAGTGCGTTAATTAATGTAAACATTTTGTATCAAACGATAAAAAATCCCAACTCAATAAATACATATTTTTCTTTAACTTATTGCTCTCCTCTTTTGAGGATTTACACCCCTAAGGACTTACAAGCCGATGCCTTGAGCCAGTATCCAGTCGAGGAGCAAGCAAACTCTGGATCATAGCATACCGAAGATGAGTGATCAGCCCAATGCCTGGTATGGCGGTGAAAAAGCAAATGAAATGTAGTGATAAAAGGCATGATAGGAAAATTCGCAGATTAGATTATCCAACACAGCATTCTCCTCGCGACGGAGGAAAACCGCGAAAAAATCTTTGTCGGCCCTGGGGGTTGAACTCAATACCTTCCGAATGTGGGCCTCAGCCATCCCGCTCGTCAATAAATACTAAAGTGAAAATTAATTTATCGAAACTTGTAAACTATTGCTGCCTCTGCTAGTAACATGAGGAATTTTTCAGGTCAATTTGAAAACCTTTATCTTTAAAAATAGGGAACTCATGATGTACAATCTATTTGAATACGTTGTAGAATCATAAACATCACTAATGAATAGAGAAATCTGTGTAATGCAGCGTATATAAGATTTTACTTTCTCTGCCACCTACCTATAAGAGGAAGTGTTGCATTCCACCCAAAAATTTAATATCCAGATTTCAGCAGAAATACATGTTTTGAAGCCCCTGATAGATAATGGTCAGCGAGCGCGCGCGAGTATGTGTATCTGTGAGCAGCATAACTCAAAAACGAAACGTCCCGATAAATACAAAATTTGGTGTTTAGGTTCAACATCTTCAAAAGATGCGACACGAAGATTTTCAAGAAAATCTCGCCATTCTATACTACCCTTTACATGGTAAATTTGTCGAAATGTTTTCTTTTCTCTATAATAGCTCTAAAGATTTTGATTAAAATACTATATATTTAAGGTATTTACACGATAAATAAAATGTTTATCTTGAATTTTAAGGGAATAGTCTATGAAGTCTTCTTCAGTGGAAAGAAATTTATATAATTTTGAATAACTGGTAAACCACAGAGATAGACGAGAATGTACTGGATAAAACTGTAGCTCTCTTAAAATACACAATTTATTCAGATACTGTAGCTCTCTTAAAATACACAATTTATTCAGATAACGTTTTCGTGGTATTAGCCATTTCCGAGATATTTGTTGTTATTGGTTTCAATTTCTCAATATTTGTCATTTTTTGAAGTGCTGTCGCCATTCCGCTGTTTCACCCGATGTTAATGGAAACATTTGACTGTTGCTGCAGTTTCCTGCATCCTCTTTATACCCACAACGAAATGTGTAATAAAACTAACCCTACAAACATGTATCTCGATAATATGAAGTTGGTAGAAAATAAGGTTTTGTAACAATAGTTTGTGGACGCTATGTAAAAATAAACGATGGTGAATAGAGAAAGTAATGCGAATTTAACATAAGATTTTGTTACATAAATTGCTTTTACTGACTTATTTCAAAGAGAAATATCTAGGCCTAATTAATAAAAAATAGAACACAAAGTAGGGAGTTCTCTGAAGTGTAGTTATTTTTTGTGTGATTGTAATCTTATGTTATCTTCTCATGTGGGAATATGTGTCGTTGCTGGTTTCATTGAAGAATGTGACTGCTTGTACATATTACGGAACGAGGGGCATGCAATTAATACGATTATTAAAACCTTGTGACTGATGGCGTGGAAGGAAATGCTGCTACCCTTGACGGCATCAAGGTCTTGTTGAGTCCAATTAGTGTGGACAAGCCATGTACAGGCTACTTCACCAGTGCCGCTTAATTAAATATTTCTCTTTGGTTGCGTTCCTGCAGGAAGAACAACATACTGCGTTTCTAATTATTCTTTGCTAACCCCCAACTTGAGCAACAACAAGCAAAAAATATAAAAGGAAATCAAGGAGTTGAAAAGACTTGTACACTCTAAAGATGGCAATGGCCAATCAGCTAATTGAAGTAATCGATTATTTTGGTTTGATTGATCGATTAATCATAATAGTTTCTGTTTCACTTAACAAATAACTAGTAATTGGTTTAATGAGCAATTTATGAGTGAATGTATAACATTTTGAATTAAAATAGTTACATTTAGAAATGTTGGTTTCTTCATTGAAATAAGTGAGTTTTCTTCGAGTGCTTTTTCTCCATGTCATGAATGCAAATGTATCCGGTGTACTGAAATTCAGAAGCAAACTGGTCCAAAATTTCAAGCAGAAGGCATTCACTCTTTGCCACCAAAGATAAACTTGCAGGGTTAAAAACAGTTTTTCTGTGAAACCGGGTGTCTCTGAATGGTGTGATTGGTACCTTATCGCTCCCAAGACAGCGTTATACGTGTCCGTTTGTTCAGTAGCGGCGGACCGGCCCAACATTTCTCCAGTATACCCTTTTCACTATAAGTTGAAAGGAGAGTAAACAAAACTATCACTCCGCCGAGCACTTGGCAGCACCACGTGGAGGATGACGGGAACGAAGTACCCCTGAGAGGAAATTGCTTCAAACAGAATGCGAATACAGTATATTTCGCAGCTTCGGGATCATCAGCTTTTAAACCTGCCTTATTCCTATATTTTGCCTAACATCCTAAACTTCTAACACATAATGCTAAGAGTAGACAAAAGTTGTACCTGAACAGTTCTGCATCTGTGGTTAAAGGTACTGATTAAACTGCTCTTAACTTCAAGCTGCAGAAATCATTCACTTAATGGCTATTAGTATACGACTTTCCCTTTAACCTTTTATGAGCCAACACGTTAAGAAAATGATTAGCACTTTAGGTTAGAAAATCAGGAAAACAAACGGACTCAAGCAATCCCAGCACCAATTCTGCATCACTAACAAAGAAGGCCAATTATTGCTAAATAATGGCTGACAATAATAATTGCCTATTAAAGGTGGGTACGTTCCACAGACTTTTTTTAAAAGCATTTAATGCAACTGTCTGGTTTTCATTTCCCGCGTTTGTTTTCCACAATGGCAGAGGATTCTCTGCCATGACACTCATTTTCTCAATACGTTGCAAAAGTATACTGGCGGCTTAACCGGAAATGAACTGCAACGCCTGCGCATAGCCTCTTACACCCTCTGCTATAACGCTTCATTTAGTTATAGGTGAATCTGAACAAACACATTTTATTTCACAAATTTAACTGTTACAGTAATGCGTTTTTTAAATTTCTCTGCACGAGAATAACGACAAAATGTTACGATCTGAACCAAAATGTTTTATATAGAGGAAGAGACGACATGCTAAGCGGGAAAAAGTTGTAGTTTGTCCACCAGCCAATGAGGTGCCGTCTTATCACGTGGTTTTATTTATAGCTCCTTTAAACCTAAAGTGAAACCACTTTAGATAATACCAACGATGCGAAACAATATGAATATATTACGCTTATCTTTCGCTATTAGAGGTGTTGTTAATGCGCCTAACTGCATCTATACAAGCCTGGTACCAGTTGGACATTTTATTTGATTTCTGCAGCGAAATATTGGGAAGAATGCTCCGGATACTGTTTTCTAATTCGTCGAGCATGGATATGTATGTTATATAAAATTTTTCTTTAAGCATTTACATGAATTATATCTGAGAGGCGAGCGGGCCAGTGAATTATTCTGTCATTGGAAGTTTTCTGTTATTGTAATGCCAGGCATCAGCTTTCTTGAACTTCTTTCCACAGCAGCCCTATGTTGACTAATTTTTCCTCGGTTAGAACTGCCTATCTTTCTTTTTGACTAACATGGACCTACTCTGTTTAAATTATTCTAACAACCTATAAATTGTGATTTTTCTAGGCGGTGAGGAGACACCAAGAACCCCTGTGTTAATTCAAGCATAGAACTCTCTTAGAGCAATATATAACACAATTAACCATGCTATTCTGTAGTATACACCACAGAAACGTAATCGAAAGACATATTTACATAGCCTTATCCCCACTACACACCATGTCAAACAAGTTAGACTGAACTGCACACCGTAGACGCATGAGCTACGCTATGGCAGAAAGAGGTAATTCAACCCGATAATACGGCGAGTCAGATCTGGAGTCCACCAGTCGCATCATTCCAGATAAACCCGCTATAACTGCTCATATTACAAAAAATAAATGTACTGTTTTTTACTTCGTACCTTTCTGAGGAAATGTCGACTACAATATAGTATAGCATATTTTTAAAATAAATGGACAAGTTATGTCCTGAAGTCAAAACAGTTTTCCTTCTTCTTTATTCATACATTATACATATATTCCTGTTGCAATCTGCACACAGGGCCCCATTAAGTATTTGTCTTAGCTATAAAAATCTAGCAGTCAAATTAACTTAGAGGAAATTCTAATGTTTAATATATTGGAAGAAAAAACGATATAACAGTTTGCATATTCCGACATTTTTTAAAGATTTTTTCACCTCATTAGCTTCATAACTTGTTTTAAACTGCACCGTTTGTGGAGTTTAAGTGTATGGTGATTACAAAATTATTTAGTGCATTTTCAAATGCACAAAATGCACTTAGTAGACAACCTGTTATAGCATAAATGCTGAAATTGTGGCGAAAATGCGTTTTGATCTGACGGAGAAAAAATGTCAAAGTTATGAATTATCTATTCTTACTGAAATTGCTCATTTACGTCTCAGTTTTACGGCTTTGCAGATTTATTTCTCCGCCAGTTTGAGCCATATGACGGTATTACATAAAAATTGCTGAATTAAATGCATATAGACTAATTTTGAAACACTACGCATTAAAAACTTGAAACATTTTAATGTCACAAACAAATTATAAAGCTAATAAAATGAAAATTCCGAAACACGCCAGAACACAAAACTATAATTCATTTCTTTTTTCTTCATATTAAAAATGAGAATTTCCTCTCGGTCTATTTGGTTGCTAGAAGTTTTTTAATGTGGAGATAAGTACCTTTTGGAGTCACTTAACCTCGTTTGTGTCTTCGTTTCCGAGGTCATTGTTTAATGCCGCAGTATTTCTGATTAAATTTTCTGTTTTACCTCTTGTTACGCTTTCTTTTGTATTCTCTTCCTTGTTAAATCATTTCTTTTCTGTTTACTATTTACGTATTCTCCACTTGCCTTGGTATTTAATTTCCTTTCTATAAAGTATGTTTTCATTGTTTATACACCTACCTACAGTAAGCAAAGGAAATGCCTATTGGATTCCACAAAAAAAATCAATATAGAGATTTCATCGAAAATACACGTTTTGGGGTTCGTTGCACACATCCCCCCAAATCAGAAAAGGACGCGTGCAGGTGTGTCTGTGAGCAGCATAACTCTAAAAACAAAATGTCGGATTAATGCCAACTTTATACATGATTAATGCACTGTTTAAGCGCACCAGGCTAAATATTGAACAAAATTGCCACATAGCCAAACTATTTTTTACAAAGAAAAATATTCGTTGTTTTTCGTTTTATCGCAAAAGGCTGTAATAATATTGATTAAAATATAATATATTTTATATATTATAGTCTATGAAATTAAACGCATACCTTGAATTTCTCTAAATAGCCTGTCAAGTCCTCATCATACTGATTGAATTTTCTACGATTTTGTAGAAAAAGTCGTAGGAGATATGCAAAAGCTTGTTACAGGAAAAATGTAGAGATCGTCAAAATATACACAATTTATTTAAATAAATATTTTTGTAGCATTAGCGTTTCCAAAATATTCTGTTGCGGGTTTATGCTTTCTAAATTACATCGATTTTACACGTATGCTTGAAATTTTGTAATTTCTTTTTCTTACCAGTGCAAGAACTCTTTACCATGGCTAAACATCCATGCTGTTTTTATGCAACTAGGAATCTATTTTGAAATTATTCATAGGTAAAAATATATCGAGAATAAAATTAGGTGGACAGAAGAAACGCTTTATACACGAATACTATGTAACGGATATACGTATGTGAATTTGTCATAGGCAGCTAAAAAGGCAGCTTTCCACCTATGAAAATCATATATAGTATTTATATGGACATATAATCTGTTCGTTTATACATGAATCTTTGACTTGAGTAAATCATTTAGAAATTCTGTACGGCATGAAGTGCATTAAATTGCATAAGTTATCTGAAGTTACTGTTCAAATGTTAAGATTACTAGATTCAATTAAATTTCTCCGCCTAATTCAAACGTTTGCTGTATATATTTGTCTTTTCGCTATACTTAGCTACTTGTATGCCACACTTTACACGCACAGGAGTTGTCTTTGTTAGTTTTGCTTTTGCATTTAAATTCTTCACATAGAAGTTGTCGCAAGTTAAACCAAGAGAGGTATATTTTGTGCTCACCTCGAGATTACACTAAAATAACTGAATGTTGAATGAATAAAAATCACAGTCCTTACTCTAACGCTAACATCACTTTATTTTTTTACTCGAACTTTGGATGTCAAAGGTTTCCAGAACTTTAGTTAATATAAAACTTCAGAAAACAAGTCCAAAGTCTCCAACTGTAGATTTTTACTATTGACCTCATAGTCTACTTACGGGATAAACATTTCAGAAATAGGTGTTCATGAAGATACGTTGTAAATAATGTTCTAAGTAATATACAAATGAACATACAAAAACCTTGGAGGTGCTGCATTCACATAAATTCCTCTACTCACTCTTCTAAAACTATTCTTCTATCTGCTTATTGTTAGTCTAGAATAAACGTTTATTACATATTTACGTGTTTTCAAATAGGTATAAGGAGGATATAGGCAAAAGCGAATTTCAGATTCTTCAAAAGCGGGTCGCTGTTTGGTGGCTTTGTAATTCCATATTCTTTGCATAACCACGAGAAAAAGAATAGCAGCTCACCTCTTAAAAATGTGATGTGTTGCGTTCTGACCGCGTCTGCTCAGTCTCCAAAACCACCTTTACAAACGCTTATTCTATCTACTTAGGTTAATAAAGTTAAACTTCATTATACATTTACTCATTTCGTTTTAAGTGTAAGAAACCAATGTGGTGCCATGGTAACGTGTGCAACTCGCATTCGGGAGGTCCCGGTTCGATCTCCGGCGACTGTCCACTCTGATCCGTGGGGTTTTTGTGGTTTCCCGGGATCGACAGGCGAATGCTGGGGTGGTTACTTCACCACCATTTCATTTACATCCTTTCCCTTTCATCCCATTTCCTTTTCATCTCTCAGGTTTCGTGGAGTATGGCGGTGCCGGGCAGATGGCGCAGATGCATGCCCAATGGAAAGAGTATTCCCGTGGATACCAGAGGGCTGCTTTATTGGCGAGTCGTTCATCGCCTTATAACGGTGGCTCCAGCAGTGGAACGGATCTGCGAGCTTGGAAATGTTAGGGACTTCCGTGCATCTCTGTGGCCCTGTCTGCCTGCGGCCTGTATCCTCCTGTGGTTCCTTTACTTTCTCCTGGGTGTGGTAGCCGCAATAGATCTCTGTAAGTTGCAGTGCGCGAGGTTTCCCCCTCCGTTGTATAACCTATACCTATACCTGGGCATAAGAGGAATACAGTAGGCGAAGTCGATAGATTTTTAAAAAGGGGATGACAGCTTAAATATTCCATTCTCTTTGCATGACCGCAAGGAAAAGCTAATACTGACTTACCACTTGAAAAAAAAGTTGTAAGTATTTGAGAATTCAAACCAATAACAAAGAATATCTCGGTAATGGTATTATCGCCAAAAATATTATTTGACATAAATAGTGTTGCTTTAACCAGATGTGTATTTTATGTAGTAAGATTTTGTCTGCCTCTTACGATTTACCAGTAATACAGAAGTAATCCAAAAATAAGAGAGTTTCATAGATATTTGCAGTAAATTCTATGTATATATTTTATGTGTCATGCAAATATCTTAAACCTATGGTATTCTAATCAAACTCGTAAGGGCCGTATTTGAGTAAATAAAAAATAACGAAAATGTTTCCCCATAAAGGGTAGTTTGACGTGGGGAGATTTTTCTTGAAAATCTTCGAATCGCGTCCTTGGGAGACTCTGTACTTAAATTCCAACCTTGGTTTTAACCGACTTTTTGTTTTTTAGTTACGCCGTTCACACACGCGCGCTCGCGTGCGAATGTTTCTATTAAGACGTTTATTTTGGATTCAGGCAGCCTCATAACGTAAATTTTCGGTGAAATCTCATTATCGAATACTTACAACGGGTAAGCAGTAGAAAAACTAACAAAACATTGTAAAAAACCTGATGTGCTGCACTCATATGGCCTTCTCTACTCTTGCACAAAGTGATTGTATTTTTACAAACGCTTATGCCTCATATATAGGGTCTTTCAACAAAAGTGTCCTATCTTTCACATGTGATAGCTACCGTTGTTATTGAGTTACAGCTGTCATTTTTTTCATGTGGTTACAGTTGTTATTGACAAATAGCCATGGAACGTTACAGCATTCATAAATGTGTAGCAATTGTGAACATTGAAGCGATTACTTTGACCCAAGATTACCTGGATTATACAAGGAATAATGGCTTGAAGATATATTCATAAAAATAATTAACAACCGTATTCTTTACTTTAATAACTCAACATCAATATCACACAAATGATTACAATTATCATTCCCTATTTCATTTTAGAGTTTACAGTTTCAACATTATTATTCGATTACAATTTTTACAATTTGCTTCCTGCTCTCACATTTAAAGCTTTATAGTTAAACGCCAAGAATAAATATCTCTACCCGACGATAACTCTTTACCGCTACCCAATTACCAAAAGGAATTTTAAATATATTTAGCCGAAAGAGAATTTTGTATACCGTGCCGCATGCCTCTATCTGACGTGATCCTGCTTGTTTCCCTCGGTGAAGACAGACTGGTTCGTCCTCCCAGCCGGCACGTTCGAGCAGATTGAGAATGTTTTTGCGGCTGCGCAGTCGACGAGTCTCGTGGCGTGATCCACTACGTGAGTCCAAACTTGTGCTGGTTCTTCTTGTAGCGAACTGGTTAAAGAACTACTACGTTGATCGTTGCACTTCTTTTTACCACATTCGGCAGCGTTCCTTTGATACATGCCCGTCGCGTAATGTATATTTCTCCTGGGAGGGTGGATTTGGCACAATACTCCCACCCTCCAGAGGTGACGGGTAGAACGGGAACAGGAACGTGCGTTGTGGATATGATGAGTTGTAGTCTCGCCTGTCCATCCACTCGACCTGGCACATCTCCCCACCGTCCATATGGTATATGTAAAACAAGACCAAGCAATTAAGTAGACAGAAGCATTCAACTCGATTTAGATATCATACGTGGATTATATAACAAAACCACGTCCAAATATACATAAAATGTGAGTGTAGAAGCATTCAAATTGTATCATTCTACCTCTGGAATTAAGAAAACAGATTAAAATACATAAACTTAAAAAAAAGCCAGTATTTGAGATACGGTCAAGAACAATGAGAATATATATCACCTGCTTTTATGCATAAGGTGTTTCATTTCCTTTTTCGTTTTTTTTTTCAATGTAATTACTGGACTTACATTATTTACTTCACCTTAGAACAGGTGAAGTTTACAAATAAATATACAATGAGATGAATAGGATGAAAATTGAACATGAATTTAACAATATATGTATAATTAAAATAACTAAAAACTTTGTTTGTTTTTTTTTTGTTTTTTTTACCAAGATAAAAAGTCTATCTATATAGTAGGCAGCACGTCGTTAAATAATCATCGTCAGCTGTGAGGAAGCGAACCCGCTATGCCGACGATGACCATTATATAAAAAGGTGCTGCCTATCTGCGAGGAAGCGAGGATTTATATCACGCCCATCAGGCAACTCCTGAAGCCCATCAGGCAACTCCTTTTTCACTAATGTTTCGTTTTCAACCGGCTTGCCCTTTGGTCAATCAGTGGAAATTGTCAGATTTATTCCCGGAGTCGGGAGATGTAAATAAAGATACAGAAACTTGGTTAAATACTTTACAAAATTTACATGCAGATCATGTCCGACGTGAGATCCGATATAATCGTAACCGCAAGGAGAGTACATTTCAAATTGGGGATCTAGTGATGCTACAGGCACACCAGTTGAGTGATTCTAGTAAAAGCTTTACCCAGAAACTAGCCCCTCGGTATGTAGGACCTTTTCGGATCATTAAGATCGTTAACCAAGTTTCAGTGCAACTCCAGGATTGTGTTACTGGGAAAATTACAACAGCTCATGTCACTCAATTAAAACCCGTACCTGCTACCGTGATATAAATCCTCGCTTCCTCGCAGATAGGCAGCACCTTTTTATATAATGGTCATCGTCGGCATAGCGGGTTCGCTTCCTCACAGCTGACGATGATTATTTAACGACGTGCTGCCTACTATATAGATAGACTTTTTATCTTGGTAAAAAAAACAAAAAAAAAACAAAGTTTTTAGTTATTTTAATTATACATATATTGTTAAATTCATGTTCAATTTTCATCTTATTCATCTCATTGTATCTTTATTTGTAAACTTCACCTGTTCTAAGGTGAAGTAAATAATGTAAGTCCAGTAATTACATTGAAAAAAAAACGAAAAAGGAAATGAAACGCCTTATGCATAAAAGCAGGTGATATATATTCTCATTGTTCTTGACCGAATCTCAAATACTGGTTTTTTTTAAGTTTATGTATTTTAATCTGTTTTCTTCATTCCAGAGTTAGAATGATACAATTTGAATGCTTCTACACTCACATTTTATGTATATTTGGACGTGTTTTGTTATATAATCCACGTATCGAGTTGAATGCTTCTGTCTACTTAATTGCTTGGTCTTGTTTTACATATACCATATGGACGGTGGGGAGATGTGCCAGGTCGAGTGGATGGAAGGCGAGACTACAACTCATCATATCCACAACGCACGTTCCTGTTCCCGTTCTACCCGTCACCTCTGGAGGGGGGGAGTATTGTGCCAAATCCACCCTCCCAGGAGAAATATACATTACGCGACGGGCATGTATCAAAGGAACGCTGCCGAATGTGGCAAAAAGAAGTGCAACGATCAACGTAGTAGTTCTTTAACCAGTTCGCTACAAGAAGAACCAGCACAAGTTTGGACTCACGTAGTGGGTCACGCCACGAGACTCGTCTACTGCGCAGCCGCAAAAACATTCTCAATCTGCTCGAACGTGCCGGCTGGGAGGACGAACCAGTCTGTCTTCACCGAGGGAAACAAGCAGGATCACGTCAGATAGAGGCATGCGGCACGGTATACAAAATTCTCTTTCGGCTAAATATATTTAAAATTCTTTTTGGTAATTGGGTAGCGGTAAAGAGTTATCGTCGGGTAGAGATATTTATTCTTGGCGTTTAACTATAAAGCTAAAAATGTGAGAGCAGGAAGCAAATTGTAAAAATTGTAATCGAATAATAATGTTGAAACTGTAAACTCTAAAATGAAATAGGGAATGATAATTGTATTCATTTGTGTGATATTGATGTTGAGTTATTAAAGTAAAGAATACGGTTGTTAATTATTTTTATAAATATATCTTCAAGCCATTATTCCTTGTATAATCCAGGTAATCTTGGGTCAAAGTAGTCGCTTCAAAATGGTAGCAGAGCGTGGTTGGGGAATTTCGTATGGCAGTTAAATAGTGACCGTATGTACGATTATATCCTAAATTGTAGGTGGATCATAGATAATTATTTGCATTTATTCTAATATAATACGTTTACTTGATATTGCTTTCTGCTCTTTAGATAACATGGAATTACAAAATTTGGATTTATTACGTAAAGATGAATTGGGTTTTCATTTGATGCTTCGAGATTTACCGTTTGATAAATCAGATACTGTGGCCAATATGATGAAAACGTTAAAAGAAGCCGGAAATAGTACACTTAATGTAAATGCTTTTTCGAAACAAGAAACTTTAGAGTTAATTAAAACTTCGGAGTTTCAATTACAAGAAATACAAATTTCAATTGGGGAACAAAGTACAGGTATTTCACAAGCTACGTTACGCCGTTTTAAAGCACGGATGACATATCATATTTGCAGACTTCAATTATTTACTATGTCGAAGCATACATCGGATATTAAAGCTCATTTACAAGAACTTGTTAATTATTATACGGAGTATATGGGGTCGCTTTTGGATAAAACAGTCGAATTGGGTTCGGATCTGGAACAAAATTTTTCGTTAGGTGACAGAAATGTTGCTGCGTCAGAGGTATTAGATAAAAACATATCGACGATATCCTTTCGATCATTACAGTTAGATCATCCGGTACAAGGTTTAATAGAGAACCAACAATTTGTGGTAAATACGGCAGATCAGGCAGTGACATTTTTACAATTCTTTCTTCAATTGCATGACTTATGTCGACAATTTCAGATAACGGAACACGATGTATATGTGTTATTACTAAACATTGTGGAAGCGTGCTGTGCCCATAACCCAGAGATCCGTAGACCCAGAAAGAACTATGGCAATTCGGTGTTTTCCAGTTCCTTCATTGACTAAACGATTGGCATCGTTTTTGGGTATGGTGAATTTTTTTTCTAAATTTATTCCAAAGTTTGCTGAAATAGCCGAACCACTGAATGCTCTTCGGCGAAAAGCCGTAAAATTTGAATGGACTTCAATTCATCAGAAAGCGTTTGACAAGTTAAGGAAGCTATAATGAATCCGCCAGTGTTGGCAATGCCAAATTTTGAAGAACCTTTTGTTCTTCAAACCGATGCTTCAAGATATGCTATTTCGGCAGTATTACTTCAGGGGATAGAAGGAGCACGAAAGCCAATTTATTATATTTCGCGTTGTCTTTCGCGGACAGAAAGAAATTACTCGGTGTACGAGTTAGAAGCTTTAGCCGTGCTTAGTGCTTGTGAAAAATTTCGTCCGTTTTTGGAACATCGAACCTTCCATTTGGAATGTGATAACCAAGCTTTGACTTGGGTATTATCACATGCTAGGAAAACGGGGAAGCTCGCGCGTTGGGCTACCCGAATTGGGTCTTTCAAATTCACAGTTAAACATATTCCTAGTACTGAAAATGTATTTTTTTTGGTAGTAGAGCGCCATTTTGATATGCACATCTAACAACCCAAGAATATTGAACTCCGAACCTGAAACTGTAACACCTTTTATCGCAGATTCTTTTATTAATCGCTTCCATTTCGGAAATAGACTATCGAGAAAATATTGATCTATGATATTTACTGATGATCCAGAATCAATGACCGCCATCGTACCCTTACGAAAACAAGAAATTTCTATCATTGGTAATGGCAAATCTCGGCGGCCTTGAATCGACAATTGCCATGTAGATTTGTGCTTTTTGCGGTCTAGTCATAAAGGACGTCTCGGTTTATTACGTTGGAAACAAAATTGAAAAGAGTGTCCGCTTCTGCCACAATATGTGCATTTTCTACCATCTGCTCCCGAAACTGTATGTAATACTCCCGGTTTCATACTTCTATCATCTGTATTCTGTTTAGCCTCTTTTTGAAAATGTAAAGCCGTGGATAATTGCTGCTGAAAAAGTTCCTTGGGTGGAGCTAAAGTTTGCCAGAGTATAAACATTTCATCCAATTCACTATACGAAGTTGGTAACTTATGCACTATACCTTGTAATCGTGTCATCCCATTTAACCCTGAAATAATTAATTTACAGACTTCTGCTTCAGAATCCGATAACTGAAAAACACGTGCAAACAATTTAACCCTTTCCATAAAGCTAAGCAAATCTTCTACTTCTCCTTGTGGTGCATAATAATGCTGCATTAATAATTGCATCCGAACTCGTGGAGGAAAGAAAAATTCCAGTATGAACATATGAAATTGCGATAATGAACTCCTTTGCATTTGCGCCGTACGAGCCAAAAAACTATTTTCCCTTCCACAATGTTTAGTAATAACACATATACATCGTGTTCCGGAATCTGAAATTGTCGACATAAGTCTTGCAATTGAAGAAAGAATTGTAAAAATGTCACTGAAATAAGAAGCATTATCAGTAACCAGTGTTTGAGGATTACCAAAAGAAGCAAATATACGTGATAAAACTAATGCTGTTGTCAATGCTGTCGGAGCCCGAACTGGATACAACCATGTAAATTTAGAGAATGCATCTACCAAAACTAATAGATATGTATTGCCGCTAGAAGAACGTGGTAAGGGACCCACATAATCAAGAAATACCCTCTCCATGGGATACATCGATATTTTGGAATGTAAATGACCCACTCGAGTCATATCGGCAGAGCGTTCCTTTGATACATGCCCGTCGCGTAATGTATATTTCTCCTGGGAGGGTGGATTTGGCACAACAGGTATTATCAAAATAGATCATCTGTTCGCTAAACCTTCCGTGTATTCCGTGAAGTTTACGTGTGCAAAATCGTCCCTGCTAGAGAACGATCCGGTGTTTGATTGATAAATTTGAAAGAAGTGGTTCTGTCAGCGATCAAAGAACGCCTGTATGTAATCAACGTAAGCGCTCCAACGAAATCATAGGCGCCGTTCGTGAGAGTGTACGCGAGAACGGAAACAAATCAATTGCTCGTGGAGCGCAAGAATTGGGGCTTTTACCGACCACTACTTGGCGAATTCTGCATCTGGACTTGAAGTTTCACTTACAAAATGGTTTTAGCTCAATAACTAAAGCCCGACGACCATAGGTTGCGCTGTATTCGCTGACTGGGCTATGCAGCAATTGGAAGCTGACTCGGATTTTTGTCGAAAAATCATCTTCAGCGACGAAGCCCACTTTTGGATGGATGGTTGTTTTAACAAACAAAATTTACGCTATTGGAGCAATCACAATTCAATTCAGATTCAAGAACGACCACTTCATCCCCAAAAGGTTACTGTGTGATGTGGTATGGTGGAATCATTGGTCCACATTTTTTCCAAGATGAGAAGCTCTGTCAATGGAGAAATATACCGAGCTCTTATAAGGGACCATTTTGGCGTCAATTGGATGGTATGGATATCGGAAACATCTGGTTCCAGCAAGATGGTGCCACATGTCATACTGCTCTCGAAACAATCGATCGTTTGAAGGAGAAGTTCAGAGATTTCATCATTTCCCGTGGTGGTGATGTTAACTGGTCCCCGAGGTCATGTGATTTAACGCCGTTGCATTACTTTTATGGAGTTATATTAAATCCCGAGTTTATGTCAACAAGCCAGAAACAGCAAATGATTTTATGAATAACATCACGCGTTTCATTCGTGAAGTGGGACTAATTTACGTTTTTCTGTCATTAAAAATTGAGTCAACCGTATACGCGTAACGCAACGAAGTCGCGGCGGTCACTTATTTGATGTTCTGTTTCACACATGACATTATGTTCCAAAATAAAAAAGAAATAAACCTCTATCATTTATAGAACGTGTTTTATTTAAGTTCAAAGATAGGGCACTCTTGTTAAAGACTCTATAATTCATGTTAACAGAGATATCCAGATGTCAATCTTTTTGCCAATTTTCTTTCAGGTGCAAGGGGAATATGGTAGGCTTTAAGCGATAGTCAAATATTTTAAGAGCTGGATGCTATGTAGAGCATTCCATTTTCTTTGCATGTTCAGCACATAAAAAAAACTAGCAACGAATTCGCATTTGAGAAAAGTATAAGAATTGGAAAATTGAAACAAATAACGAGGAATATCTCGGAAATGGTTCACTCCACAAAAACAAGTATATAACATACATTGTGTGTTTTGACAAAATCTACATTTTCTGTGTACAAAAATGTTATCTATCTCTTACGGTTTACATTCACAAGCCATTCACAAAGACGAGGGCTTTTAGGGACATTCCCAAAAAATTCAAAATATACATTTCATTTGTCATGAAAATATCTTAAACATTTGATAGTTTAATCAACATCCTTAGAGCCATTTTTGAAAAGAATCAAAATTTTCGAAACATTTTACATGTAAAGGGTAGTCTGGTGCGGGGAGATTTTCTTGAAAATCTTCGTGTCCCATTTTTGAAAGATACTGAACCTAAATACCAAGTTTGGTATTTATTTGGCTTTTCGTTTTTGAGTTATGCTGTTCACAGACATACAGGCACAGAGAAACACACACGGACCTTTTTATAAAAATGCTTTCAGTTGGATTCAGGGGTCTCAAAACATGTATTTCTGGTGAAATCTCGTTATCGAAGTTTTGGGTGGAATGCAATACTTCCCCTACTTCTATACGTATTAAAGAAAGTAAAAACTAAAAAGGAAACAAAGTAATTCTGTTGTGCAAAAATTCTCAACTTCACACATACCTAAAATCTGCCAAACTTCAGTACGTTCTCGATCTAAAGTAGCCTTAATTTTGAGCATATTTCAACACGTTTCGGAGTTATCGACAATTAATATTCTTCAGATTCTCGTATATAACATTTCAGCCCCGTATATGCAGTAGTTTGTGTAAAACTTGAAACTTTGTAGGATCTTCTGCACTTGAAGTACCCTTTAATTCAACGATATATGAAATGTATCTAGAAATTTTCTTCGAAGTCCTATTATATAAATCTTAACTCTGAACTTGCAGCGGAGTAAGTTTGTTTCATGGGTATGGAGGAAGAATTGGAAAATCGACCTAGTAAGTGCCTCGCAGTAAGGAACGAATTTGTAAATGAAATAAAAAACGTTAACATTTCAACTCTTTTTTCAGTGATAAGAAAAACTCGTGGACTATATTTCATTTCTAAAATTTGGAGAAATGTAGAATGGGAGATACAGCTTTGTCAATTTTGTTTACTTTCCCTGATATGACAACAAAAGATATATGATTCTTATTACGAATATTAGAGAGCTTTGCAAAACTACAGTTCTGAATGGGAAAAGGGACAGTTTCGGCTAAAAACAATCTCATGTATATATTTTCACATCGATATTGTAACTAGCGATAATGAGGTTAATTGAAATTGATAAAAGTGTCTTCTGAAATTTAAAGATTCATTCTGCATTGCCGGATAAGGCAGCTAATCTGCTGTAAATTACAAATCTGTGAGAATATACTCAGTGTTCCATAAAGAATACTAATAATATTATGAAACTGCTATGCAAAGGAGGCCTTCAGTGAACGAATATGCATAATTACGGACAGGCTAGTGTTACATAGGTATAAATTTTAAATCTTCCAGCAATATCTGAAACTCCCTGAATCTGAAGAGCATATAGGTCATAGTTTCAGACGCACATCTGCTAACCTTGTTGTCGTTGCTGGAGCCGAATTGGCTACTCTGAAATAATTTGGCGGCAGCTGAAGGATACATAGAGGTTTCAGTGCAGAAGAGGGAAAAGGTATCAAGGCGCTTTCAGAACGTTTCGTCAGGAGTAAATGGCCAACAAACAATTCGTCTTCATGTTTTTGGTCAGCAAACATATTATGAATGTTTCGTCAACAGTCCTTTCACCTGCATTTATTTTAGTCAAGAGCAAAATTCGCATGAGGACCTTTCGTCGATACATAACAGCTCTTTAATATATTATTGGTGTTGTAGAATGGTATAGTTATTAGTTTTAAGCATTGTGCATATTGAGACTCGTATATCGTACAGGTCAGATAGACCGTGTGTGTTTATACAGTGCGATCGTTTTACGTTGAGGCCACGGATCGCGCATATGTGTTTACGCTGGGGGTTTTCGTTTCGTAACTCCCGTGTTACTAACTCACGAGTGATAGTAACACGCATATAATGGGTACTAACTGTCATAAGTTATGTTGGAAGTGGTGTTCATCTGCGTGAAGACATTCCTGGCATCTTCGAATGAAATTTCCATTTACACGCATAAGTTCTTCTGCGTAATGTTCATAATCTCTATTTTTATATTGTCCTTAAAGTTCGATTATGGTGTGGGTATTGTTCCTATAAACTTTCTTTTTAGGGTTCCCAGCAAACAGATGCACCAGTTTCGTGAGGTTTTCCTCCGTAAAACATTTCGCTTTCGCTCCTTAGGTTTAGCGTTTAGCGATTCCGTGGTCCTAAACTTATTAACCAGACGTCTCACAGTTTCTCTACTTGAAACTGAAATATCAGGAAATTGTCTACACATCTATCTGTACGATTCAGTTTTTGTGTATGTATGGCACATAAAAATTGTTGTTGAAGCGTGAATTTGTCCGCAGGCATTGTAATGGATAATAACAAGACATTAACATATTAAGCAAATTACACACAACACAGAGCCTTGAATCAACTTTCACCTTTGAGATGCACAATGTCAACTATCTTTACAGCACGAAAACAGTAGCGACTGATGCACAACTGATAAAGATAACCTTGAACGCGTTATGCGCCGCCAGTTGCGCATCGGAAAAATACCGAGGTCACTGCAGTACAGCCTGCTATGCATATAGCCGGTCTTAGGCCTCGCCCTAAAATGCTCGCAGGATATAATACACTGTGAATATATGAAAAAGACGTTCAAAAGGGATGTTGCGAAGCAAGCGGTCAGAGGTTTGTTTCATACCTGAGAAAGACTGGTTATCGTGTAAGCAAAATCCAAGAATGTGAAAAAACCGGTCAGGTATTGCACGTTGCATGTCAGAGGAGAGGGCAATTCCAAACTGTTTTCAACCCCTTTTCACCCGTGATTGAAATCACATATCAGTCTGTTTTGACCACAGAAGTGTTTGCTTATGTCTCACTGAGATTGATCGAGTACTTGTGATGGAAGTGATTACTACTAATAAGAGGAAGCCATGTGTGTTTTACAATGGTTACGCATGCCGAAAGTACACAGAAACATTATGTGGTGTAATAACATAGGTTTGTGAAAGAAAGGTCCAAGAAATGTGGCGGAAGATTAACAAGTAAGAGCAATGCTATTTTGAGAGTATCCGAGCATAAGCTTGGAGCACTCGATGAAGCCTATTTAAAGGGTGAAAAAGTGCACATTTCAGACGAAGAATAGAGCTCGGGAGGAGAATTCTTTAACATCTCAGTTATACAGAGAAGAATTTGGGAACTTCACAATAAAGGATATGGCTTTGTTGCAAAATTCCAAAGTCAACTGTCAATGAAAAGGTATATACAGAGAAATAAATTCCTTGGAGACCAGAAGGAACCTAGAAGCCGTGAAGAAAATATCATTGACGACGAATTGCTAAAGAAGAACAAGGGACCAACTTTCTTTTGGTGGACGACGGAGACAAAGGAGACCACTCAACACAGTTTTTTATGAATGATACCTTCAAGAGTTGCAGCAGTCAATTTTACCAGATTTATACAATACAAGTTCACTTTGAAGAAGTCGCTGTAGAAGAAACTAACGTTTATCGAGTAGTGTTTTCTCTTCTGCCAAACAAGTATATGTGTATATACATATATAAGTGCGAATATACATATAAGTGCGAATATACATTCCGGAGTGGAAGTCGTCCTCCGTGGACTAGTGGTACCGTGCTAGCCTCTAGTTCCCAAGGTCGCGGGTTCAAACCCGGCGGAGGGCGATGGATTTTTTTCGGGCGTAAAAATCGTTAGCACGGCTTCCTTCGGAAGGGAAGTAAAGCCGGTGGTCCCGTGTCGTAGATTTACGGCACGTAAAAGAACCTCAAGCCTGATAAAGAGGCCTCTGAGCAAAATTACCGGTGTTTCACGCCCAATATAGAATGGGACGCTAAGAACCATAGTAGTTAAAGAGCGTCCATAAATAAAACTCAATTTATTTCCGGAGTGGAATCCCCCCAATGTTGATTATGAAACAGCCGCAATCTCTGCACTTTTTGAAGCATTCTCATATTCTGAAATCAGTGGATGCCTTTTCCATTTGAATCAATGCCTCTGGAGGAAGGTAAAATCTTGGACTTACCCAAGACTATAGGGGGGATGAAGAACTACGACTGCATATTCGTATGTGTGCAGTACTTGCCTTTCTAAAGCCAGAGAACGTCTTGGATGGATGGCTGGGGATTCATTCTCAGGCCCCTTCCAATCCAAATTTTTCACAATTCTTCGATTATCTGTGGAAATTTGGCTGGGTAATGAGCAGTTTCCACTGAAGCTATGGAATTGCTATCGGAGACGACACGAGCAGTGCTGCTGAAAGTTGGCATAACAAAATCAACAGCATCTTCGAACATCAAATCCTAGATTTAAGGATGTCGTGTTATGTCCCAGGTAAGAAGCTGAACACACTAACCGCATCCACATGAGAATGGAGCTGATAATGCATGGAAAGAAGAGGAAAAGTGTATACAAAAATGGACAGCAGTTTGGAAAGAACTGTTGAAAAGTACTAGAAAATGGTCCTGCTTAAGCAATTTCTTAAGCTCAAAAACTGGATTAAAGTCCTCAGGTATGTAACTGATAGGATATGTTAAAGTTTGTTGAGTTAAAATCCAAATTCAAAAAGAAAGAAAAAATAATAAAAGCTATACAAAAAAAGAAGAAGAAAGTAACGCCACAACACAACAAAAAATGATAAAGCTTATTAAGCTAATTTTAAAACGCCAAAATGGTCGACAATATATAATTTTGTCAGGCCAAAACCTGGGAAAGGTGTGATGGAAATCGGTATTTTTAATCGAGGCATTTTTCAGTAGAACTTAGGCTTCCTGCCTTACTTTAGCAATTGTAATGAACACTAAAAGGTAGCTTTATCCCTAAAGTAAATGAGACTGATATTTATTTTACATATTGGGATTTCTAATCCACCCCTCTGCCTTTTTCGGTACCTCTGGAAGAGTGAACGCTTTTTTGGTAGAACGTAATTTTTATAGATCGGTTTTTTCGCCACACGCCACCCTACACGTCTCTATGTGTATCTGATCCAGAAGTTGACCGCTCTTTTCGCGACACGATACACTATAATCCGCACTCTCATACTAAAGTGGATGCGAGTTCTATCTTGCGCATGGCTGCAAAAGTGAGCAAGAGGTAAGCGGAGGCCGTCACCATAGTGAGCTGCAGCGAAACAATAAGTTCCTGCCGTTTCCAGATTTAACCCGAGGTTAGCTTTAGGGTTAGCTTAGCATCTGTATATAGGACTCGTATCATTATACTTACGATCAAAGACGGCATTTTCCCTATTCCTCTCTCTTGCAACAGAACCCACCCCAGCATTCTCAACCCTAGCAGATATCTTTTTATAAATATTTCTCGGTTGTTTCATTAATCCATTGCTGAAATCAACAATAAAATAATATTAGGAAAAATGCTTTAGGATAAGAGGATTACGAAAAATAATGTTATTAGAAAACTGTTATTAAGAAGAATAATTAAGAAAAATAACTAACAATAAATAGTACAAATCAAATAGTATATACTTTTAACTTCATTATTTCCATTAATTCTTGTCAATGTTTTTCAGCTGGTATACCCATAGTATTGACGGATTTCACAAACAGCCAATGTATTTCGTTGACGAGATATCTATTGTTGGCATTCCCCTTGACGTGCTTCTCAGTTTTCAAACGCAACATAATGATGAATTTCACAAAAAAATTATTGATTAAATGTCTGCTAATCATCATGACTGATTTTTGGAGAGAAACAACCGGCTATTCAACATTCAATTGCGTGTCATTAGATCAGTCCGGTGTACCAGCATTCAGGTCTACACAGAAAATGTTAAAGGAATTAGTAGTGCCTTTTTCAGTTGAGAGTTTCAAATTTATGAATAATTGTGAATTTCAGTTTCATGTATTCAAGTGATCCGAAAATTGTATACCGAGGTTTCACAGGAAATACATATTTTGAAGTCCCCTGAACTCATACAATGTAAATTCAGAAAATCCTATGTTGTACATTCACATGACTTTCTCTACCTTCTATTGTTTATTAGTGGGTCTATAAACTATTCTTACTAAAGCTTATTTTTCTATCTACTACAAATAACCTTTGAAGAAATAGCTACATTGCACATTTCCTTAGGATACAAAGAGAACATTGACAGTCAAATGTTTAAGAACTGGACGCTACATGTTGGCCTTAAAGTTCCATACTCTTTCCATGCAATCCCGATAAACAACTGAATGTTTAAGAGACTGAAAAGAATGCCAAGTAATGAACAATTCGAACCATTAATAACGAATATCTCAGAAATCCCTTATGCCACAGAAAACTCGTTTTAAATAAAGTGTATTTTAAAGTGATCTGCATTTTTTGTAGTATGTTTACGTCTATCGGTTAAGTTTTACCAGGTATACAAGATTATAAAAACTCCTTCTGAATGAAGAGAACTTCATATTCCCAGAAAATTCAAGATATATTTTTATTCGTCATGTAAATATCTTTAATTATATAGAATTTTAATCAAAATCATTAGAGCCATTCATTAGTGAATCACAATTTTCGAAAACTTTTCCATGTAAAGGGAGTTGGGATGGCGGAATTTTCTTGAAAACTTCGTGTCGCATCTTTGGAAGGCACTTAATCTAAATACCAAGTTTGGTATTTATCCGACTTTTCGTTTTTGAGACAGACAGAAAGACACACATACACACGAGCCTTTTTCTAAATATGCTTTCTTTTGATTTAAGGGGGCCTCAAAACATACGTTCGGTGAAATCTCGAAATCCAATTTTTGGAAAAAAGCTTCTCTCTCTGTGTGTGTGAGTGTGTGTGTGTGTGTGTGTGTGTGCGTGTGTGTGTGTGTGTACCAGTCGCGCGTCTTCGCTGGAAGTATAACGCCCTTTAACCAGAGAGGTCATACAGGACGATGAATAAACGAAATGATGAAAATGATGCTTAAATGGGCCAAGGAGCGAGGTGAAGAATTTCAAGAATTTCTTTACATAGAAAATGTTACTTTTATTTTCTGAAAAATACCTTTAACGATCTTGATTAAAACATCACATGTTTAAAATAATGCTGCCACTTAAAATTTTCTGCGAACAGCCTGCAAAGTCCTCTTCGTTCTGATTGAATTTTTAATAATTTTCTATAACTGGTAAACCTTTAGCGTCAGACAAAGCTCACTACACAAAATATATACATATCTTTAAAGCACACAATTTACATCGAATACATTGTTGTAGCATTAAGCATTTTCGAGACATTCGTTGTTATTTTATTGAATTTTCCAACAGTTTTGAAGTGTTTAGCCAACATTCGTTTGTATCTCATGGTCACGCAAATATTATTATTTCAATGCGAGCATATACCTAATCTTTAAAGATTTGATATTGCTTCAGCCTTCCATATCCCCATTGTGTGTACCCACAACATATGTAATGAAACTATATCTGCAAACGTTTATCCGATTGGCATGAAGTAAATAAAGGAATAAGCTTTTCTAAGAATTTCAGACATTAGTATATACATATATCAGATTTTTAAAACTAAGTTACAATTGAAATGAAAGTGTTGTAATCGTCGTATGACGTATTTAATTATCAGTCAGCTCTAGCACCACTCGATGGACTGTTTTTGGTCCCCAAAGAGACGAGAGTCAAAATATAACATTAGTATGGGAAATTATTTAAGGGGGAGGCGAGGGGGCTCTGCGACACGGACATTTTTTCTTTCTTGGTACAACAGCAATAAATCTAATTTGATAGGGAAAGGCAATCGCAAAAACGTTGACTAAAATCAGTCCCAGAGAGAGAAATTTCTTCAGAAACGAAAGTTTTAGTTTTATAAAGCCAAATTTTCTTAAGAGAATCTGATAACATGGGATGGCTCCTATAAGCGGAACTAAACATCAGTGTTTTTGAAAAAAACAAAACTGTTCAGCAGCTGAGAAAAATTCAACAAGAATACGTTTCATAGTGCGTCTACTCTCACAAAGATAAAGGTAGCACTTTGTCGCGAAGTAACATCTGCACTCCTGGATAAAGACGTAAGAGGATCTGCCAAGCTCTGAATGTAGAGATGTTGAAGATGAATGCTATGGAGCTCCAGTAAGATACCTCCCCGGGCGCCCTACCTGCACAAACGATTGCAGACATGGCTGCAATGAGTATGAAACCCTTCTGCATATGCTGGGAAGTTGTCGTAGGAGAGAGCTCCTGAGAATCAAGGGGGACAACACCATACTCACCAGAGTGGCAAATGCTCTCCAAATTAAAACGTCTGGGAGTTCATGAAGAGGTTCACTGTCTTGCTGACAACGGTAGCAGTCGTCAAATTGACATCATCGGATTAACCGTTCTAAAGCTCAAGCTGGAATTATTGACGCAACCATAAGATTCGAAATATCAAAAACGTAGCCTTTGGAAGTTGATAAAGGAAAGAAAATCATGTATGGGCTCACATTACCATACTTTCTAAACAAATACAACCTTAGGCACATTATGCCTTTTTTTTCGGAGCACCTGGTACCATTTGAAAAATTTTTGTTAAATGGAGAGAGTCCTACAAAATTGATAAGTGATTACAGACTACCATTGTAATCTGCATTATAAACATTCAGTTGCCATTCTTCGAAACCATTTATATGGTATCAGAAGTTCCTAACTCTACTCCGATTATTTACATCTATTTTCTTATTTAAATTATATTCAAGATGGACAACTGCTGTATATTCTGCTTGATGAACCCACATATTTTAATGTATATTTTTGTTTAAGAATAGTTAATTGTTATTGTTATGCCAAACCCATTTCGGGTCAGGTCCTTAAATAAAATTCTTCTCAAGATATTATCATTTTGTCAATTTCCGCTGCTTCTGTGGAAAAAAACGTTTTCCTCACTAAGACAATTAACGACATGTGTAATTCAGAAGCACAAAATCTGGACTTGCCTTGCTGTCATTTCGCCGTAATACTCATGTGTCTGATGAAGTTGTAGATAGGTTTGCTAGTGTTCCAGAACGATTTAATTTTGTATTATGAACATCTTTGTAGTTTGTATTTCTAAACGATTAAATCGAAAATATATAAACACTTGTGAAACATTTTGTAAAATCCACTCGTAAGAATCAGTATGTTTATATAAACATCCAAATAAGAAATGGAGATTTCTGCCTCAGAACCTAAAGAAAGTACACTACGTGATCAAAAGTAACCGGACACCTGGCTGAAAATGAACGTACAACTTCGTGGCGCCCTCCATCGGTAATGCTGGAAGTCAATAAGGTGTTGCCCACCCTTAGCCTTGATGACAGCGTTCACTCTCGCAGGCACACTTTCAATCAGGTGCTTGAAGGTTTCTTGGGAATGGCAGCCCATTTCTTCACGGAGTGCGGAACTGAGGAGAGGTATCGATGTAGATCGGTGAGGCCTGACACGAAGTCGGCGTTCCAAAACATACCAAAGGTGTTCTATAGGATTCAAGTCAGGACTCTGTGCAGGCAGGCCAGTCCATTACAGGGATGTTATTGTCGTGTAACCACTCCACCACAGCCCGTGCAGTATGAACAGGTGCTCGATCGTGTTGAAAGATGCAATCGCAATCCCCGAATTGCTCTTCAACAGTGGGAAGCAAGAGGTGCTTAAAATATCAATGTATACCTGCGATGTCATCATGGCACGCAAAACAACAAGGGCTGCAATCCCCTCCAGGAAAAACACGACCACGCCATAACACCACCACCTCCGAATTTCACTGTTGCCACTACACACGCTTGCAGATGACGTTCACCGGGCAATCGCCATACCCACACCCTGTCATCGGATCGCCACATTGTGTACCGTGATTCGTCACTCCACACAACGTTTTGCCACTTTTCATTCGTGTGATGTTGACGCTCCTTACACCAAGGGAGGCGTCGTTTGGCATTTTCCTGCGTGATGTGTGGCTTATGAACAGCCGCTTAACCATGGGATCCAAATTTTCTCACCTCACGCCTGCCATAGTGCTTGGAGTGGATCTTGATGCAGTTTGGAATTCCTGTGTAACGGTCTGGATAGATGTCTACCTATTAATCTTTACGACCCTCTTCAAATGTCGACGGTCTTTGTCAGTCAACAGACGAGGTCGGTCTGTACGCTTTTGTGGTGTACATGTCCCTTCACGTTTCCATTTCACTATCACATCAGAAACAGTGGACCTAGGGTTTAGGAGTGGAAATCTCGCGTACAGACGTCTGACACAAGTGACACCCAATCACGTAACCACGTTCGAAGTCCGTGAGTTCCACGGAGCGTCCCATTCTGTTGTTTCACGATGTCTAATGACTACTGAGGTCGCGGATACTGAGCACCAGACAGTAGGTGACAGTACAATGCACCTAAGATGAAAAACGTATGATTGTGAGGTGTCCGTATACTTTTGATCACATACTGCCCTTATTTGAAATAATCATTCTTGACAGTCGTGTGTAGGATGTGTCGGCGGGGGACACCTCGCCACTGCGACCAACTAGATTTAATATGGCTACGCCCCCCCGGGAGGCGGGGATGAAATGAAGGTGTCGCAGGAGGTCGCAGGTCCGTAGGCAAATAGGATCCCAGAGACGCACGCAAATCCCTATCATTTTCAGTACGAAACATCCGCTCTCGCCAGTAGACGCGGATTCCCGCGAGAGGGTGACCAAGCGGCTCTTGAAGGTACGCCAACGCACCCTCTCGTTTACGGGGAGAAATCTTTCCAAAGCGCAACAACCATGCCATCTGACCATTACTAAACGCACCACAGAACCCAGAGACACTACCTGAAAGATGAAAGGCAGAAAGATGAAATGACAGGAAATGAGGGAAACAGAAATCGTGGTAGAATACATCACCCTAGCATTCGCCTAGGCGACCAGAGGAAATCTATATATAAAAAAAACATGGTCAAAGTGAGCGGCCACGGGAATCAAGCCTGGGAACTCCCGAATGTGGGCGTTACGTCTGAGCCATCCCGCTCGGTACAGTTTTATATCAGCGTATTGTGGCTGATTTCGATTTCCGAAGTGTTGCAAAATTGTAATTTATACAAGTTAGACACTCTCGGCTTCCCAAGTAAACTTTATATATTCATATTGTTTCATTAACAATCCTGGAATTACTCTTCTTTAAACAAACCAATAATTTGCAACAACAGTATAATTTGTAATATTACACTAATACCGTTCCAGTTTCTCATGCGACTCAAACGAGCACGGCGATAAGAATGAAGCTTACCAACATCGTTTTCAGCACACATATATGGCTGGTGTTGTCCGAGGGTGGTGAAGCGCATTAAAGAACAGGGTGTGTTTTCTGCAGCCCCGTGGCCCATATCGATGCTTATCAAGATAATAAAACCTTGCTGCCTGGGTCAAGTCCCGTTCTTTTTAAAGAAGCGCCAGCTCACTCTAATAGCTCCGACTGATGAATACATTAATTATTTAATGAATGGAAATTTCTTTTCGCGCCAGCCCGAGTCGAGACGAACGTGGCCGAGACAAACTCCGGCACACCTGCGCGTGCGCCGCACAAACGACTCGTAAATATAAATCAAGCTATAAACCACTCTACCTCTCTAAGCTTAATTGACACTTAATCCATGTTGCAAATAAGACGCCAAACTTCCAATTACGTTCATCCTTACCTCTTTTATCCCGAGCTGTACTTCAAATTTACCACCGCCAAGTACCAGCATGAGGGAACAGTAGGCTGTAAAAGAAAGAAAAGTTTTAAAATGTCAGTCAAAAATTAAAGCATTTAAAGGAGGGAAGGCAAAGCTTTTCGTATCTTAAATTTTATAAAGCCAGAATATGTATAGAGCACCAACTGCTAATTCTGCTTCATTATTTTTGTATATATAATGCACACTTATTTCTAAACAATTCAGATTTTTAAAATTGTTTACACATTTTAATAGCAATTTGTTGTGTAATATAATTTAAAGTCTTATTAGATAGTCCTGGAAAGTTAAATTTGACTTGAAAACCTTAATGCCACGTCCGAAACTCGAATTAACCATTTTTCTATGATTTAAGTAACCCGGTAAACCATCAAGGTAATCTCAAAACCATATCGCAAATGCTATGCTGTTAGCATGACTTAGCAGGAAAAAAAGAATAGCAGCTTTCCCGTCGAGAAAGTATATATATATTCGAAAATTCAAACCGCAAGGAATACTTCGGAAATGGTTGACTTCACAAAAAAAAAAAAAAAAAAAAGAATGAACGTAAATTGTGTGTTTTAACGAGATCCACATTTTTTTGTGTGGTAATATTTTCTCTCTCTTATAGTTTACAATTATTAAAAAGTCATTCAGAACGAAGAGGCCCTCAGACTATTCCTCAGAGAATTCAAAATATAGATTTCGCCTGTTATGCAAATACCTTAAAAATATGGTATTTTAATCAAAATCGTTAGAACAACTTTAATAAAATAACAATTCATTCCATGTAACGAGTAGTTCGGGGTCGGAGATTTTCTTGAATATCTTCGTGTCACATCCTTGGAAGATGATACACTTAAATACCAAGTTTGGTACTTAACCGACTTTGTTTTTGAGCTATGCTGTTCATACATACCCACACGGACCTTTTTCTAAAACTGCTCCTTTCCGGATTCATTGAGTTCCAAAACGTGCATTTCCGATGAATTTTCGGTATCGAATTACTTCCTCTACTTCTATAGGTAAGTAGTTCAGAAAGTAAAATAGGTTTGATACACCCTATAAAGAAATTCCAAGGCACCCAGTACGATTTTGAACTTAGCAGTTCTATACACTCGCAGGCTTATTCGATAATCTCATGTGCTGTTATCTATGAGCCATTCTGCGCAACTGTCCGCAATATGTTTCTCTTTCTTTTTCTTTTCCTCTAACTCATGATATCAAGACGGAAGAATATAAAATTTCTGCGCAGTGAAGAGTCCTTTTGCATGAAGCGAAACAATTTATGGAACCAGCTGCTACCAGTGTATCCATTTTAAAGCAATTTATTTTTTGTAGGACTTTCTTGGCATGGGGCCAACTTAGGCTGAGGAAGTGAACAGACGTTATGAAAATTATGATTAATGAAATTAAAAACGATTTTTCAAAGCATACTGTCCCTATTCTCCGGAGTTTGGTTTTATTTTTATCGAAGTTTTGTAGTTCCTTAACTGCATTAGCAACAATAACAAAGCGAAAGCCGTCACTACATGATTATACTTACGTTCTTTAGTTCTTTTAAACTGTTCCAGTGATCATATCTAATTATAGGGACAAAAAGCTAGACGATGTCATAAGCAGGCTTAGGATTTTTAGGTGCGCACCTTTTTTCATTGGGTAAGTTAAAGCTGTGCGGAAAGATATCACATGGTGAAATATTGTTTCTAGTTGCGAAAAGAGGCATTCTTTCTCGCACCTTTTTTCCTTTTTATGGGACCTTTACCACCTTTTGGCACCTTTATCCGATTTCCCCCCAGCCATGCCCATAATCCCCCTTTCCCCCTTTTTCTTTTAAGTTACATTCCAATTTATTCTTTAACTTTCAATTAACGTCTACTCAGCTTGCTGTGTACGTGCGAATAGTAAGCCTACCTCTTTCAGTAAAAGCACATTCGCAAAAATGGAAAATAATTGTGTGTTCGACGAAAACCTCTTTCTCTCGCTTTACCGCTGTAAAGTAACCCGCAATAATGCAATTGACAATGAGTGATTCTATCCCACCAGAATCAGTAGCCTGCTGTTCGTGAATGTGAGATTGTTACTGTGAAAGACGTCATCTGTTTGCGTGGAGGCGAAGGCTGGGCATGCAGAGACGGCAGTAACCTCACCCGCGCAGTTCCGAGGATTATTAAGACTGGGTTCTGTTCGAAACTACCAGAAATCGCTGAGATTGAAGTTCCAGCATAAATGAGAACATTCTGGCAATTGTCGCGATGTTATAAGAGAATGTGAACAGCGAATGGGCGCAAGAGTGAGTTGTGTGACAGTTGCATTGTGTTAGCTCTATGCTAATTACCAAACGAGTGTACTAGTACTATATTTTACCAGTGCTCGATTTATTGTTCTGGCTGAGGAATCGAAACAAGATTTCATAGTCACTGATGGAACTGTTATGCGATGTACTATTTGTGATTCAGGAATTTTGTTAGATGAAAAACACCAGCGAGATCGCATCAAACAACACATTTCCAGCTCTAAGCATAAAATGAACAAGACTCAAGCAAACAAATCACGGCAACCTCTATTACGAAATGCGTTTCAACAGAGTTCTTCAAAAAGCCAAAATGTGAAGGAATTAAACATTAATTTGTGTGCAGCTCTCACTCAAGCAGGAATTCCAATTAATAAGGTGAATCATTCAGCCTTCAACGGATTTCTTGAAAAATACACAAAGATGTCAATACCCGATGAGAGTACTTTAATAAAAAACTACATGGAGCCTGTTTACCAAAAAACCATATAAAGAATCAAGGAAAAAGTGTCTGATTGCGATTGCGATGTGGGAATCATTGTGGATGAAGCCATATACTCAATGGAACGATATGTTTTGAACATTTTAGTTTTTCCCTTAGTAGGAGAGAAAGTTAAGCCCATGTTCTTAAAAATGTACGAGCTGCAGAAAGCAAATGCCAGTACAGTAATGCAAACTATTATGGACTTCTGCCAAAAACTCTGGCCTACTGGTATCGAGTTTGAAAAACATCTTCTTGTGGTTACGGACCAGGCTCCATACATGGTTTCAACCTGTTAGCTAATTGAAACCTTTATTTCATAACTTGAAGCATGTGACATGCTTGGCTCATCCCTTCACAGGTTTTGTGAATCCATAAGGAACGAATACGACATCGCAAATCAATCCAACTCTGGCCTGAAGAAGATTCTACTGAAAGCTCCGAGTCGTGTTGTTTACTACAGGGAAATCACTGGCCGCCCCTTCCAAATTTACGGTCATTAATCGCTGGGGATCTTGGATTGAGTGTGCTGCTATGTTGTGTGAGAATTTTGACAAAACTAAAGAGTTTATGCTTTCTTTGGATCCATCCGACGCAGGTGCAATTTCCAAGGCACAGTAACTTCTGTTACCGGAGAAAATACATAATTTGCAGACAGAACTATATTGTGTCCATAGTTACAAGTACCTGTCTGCGGTTATTAAACAATTGGAAGAACAAGGTCTGGAAAAGGAAAAACAATGGGATATTTTTACTTCCGTGCTGGAGCAGTTAGATGGCTTTGCCAAAGACATACTTGAATCTAGTCTTCAGAAGAATCCAGACGTTGAGGAATTCGCCATCTGTAGAGTTGCCATTCCGAGTGAATACAAGGTTTGCCCCACTGGTTTCTGTGGATGTTGAAAGAAGCTTTAGCATCTACAAAGACATTCTATCTCCTAATACAAACAGACTTACTTTTAAAAATGTGGAAATGTATAATGTCTTGAAGTACAACAGCTTCATGGTTTTTCCTTCTTTTGATGAGTGATAATTTGAAGTACTTGTTTGTAGTTCAATAAATTAAAATAGAGGAAAGAGAAATCGTTGAATTAGTTAAGGGAATGCACAACTGAAATTAACCCAAAATCTCAAAAAATCTAACAAAAGAAAATAAAATATGTTCCCAAAAATTTCTTCATTGCTTGTAGTTTTAGAATCCACTTTTATTTTTGACCTAGCGAACGCTTCAGGATCGTTACGAGACTTTTTAAATACCCTTGCTAATTTGGTTGCTAGCTGTTTATATTTTTAATACTTGATTTTAAGGCGTTTCTTATTTTCAGCATTTCTGCATATTCAAAATGTTCCACACGCTGTAGTTTTCATCCATTCATACTGTCATTTTTATGCTTATTTAAAAAACCCAACTAAATAAAACTGTCATATAATTTTTCTGTGTAATGAATGGTTTTTGAACTACTAATTTTTGAAGATAACAATGTATAAAATAAACGAAAAATTCAAATACAAAGCTACAAAACTTTTTTTTCTCTTAAACTAAGAATGGTAGGAAAAAAATTATATGACAGATTTGGAGTTCCTTGAGATAGAAGCAACATAAGATTTCTTTTTTTACATTTTGCATACACCCATAATGTTATATTTTGAAACTTAATAACTTGGAAACTAATTAAGGGTTTGGATTGAAATTCACAAAACAATTATATATAAAGAAGACTGACATGTGGTTAAAATTTCAGCCCAATTGAATGGATAGTTTAGAAAATAGAAATTTGAGTTGTGCATCCCCTTAAATAAACCAGCAACTTATTGTCCCTTTTTTCACCCTATTTGAGCACCTTTTACCATCCTTTTTTGATCTGAAATTTGCACCTAAAAATCCTAACCCTGCTAATAAGTTACCTGACTCAGTTGGAGAATTAGATAACACTTGCTTAAAATTTAAGCTTAAGCATGATTAATATAATCACTCACTCGAACTGTGAACGTGAATCACAATCATCAACCTTAAAGACACAAGATAGACCATAGGCCTGTATCGGCTCAGAAGGGATCTTCCCAGAGTCTTGCGGGTCTTCGAACATCTCTAGTACTAACTGGCTTGCATTGCAAGGCATGTTTTATCAGTATTTCCCCTGGCATCCGGGAGATATAATCTCTCCATTTCATTTTATATTCCCTGATTTTGTCATTTAAGTTAAATATTTTTAATTGTTCTCTTACTGTTTTACTTTTAATGTGATCTTAAACGTGCCTTCTTCTTCACTTCAGGGATTAGGCAGTGCTACCTGTTCCGGTTTCAAAACGTGCCTGACCATCGTTTTCTTACTGAGCGGGATGGCTCAGGTAGTTATGTCTATGGCCCGAATTCGGGAGGTCCGAGGATTGATCATCGGCGACCACCGGCATTGGCTTTTTTCGGGTCGTCAGGCGAATGCTGGAATGGTTTCTTTTATTCGCCGAATTTCCTGTCCCTCCATTTCGTTCCATTCTTCATTTCATGCATCTTTAATCTCGTTGGTCTGTTTCAGGGTCTGAAGTGTCGGAGATGATGTTTCGGTGCAGCGTGGTAGAGGAAAAGGATGCTCTTGTGGCTCTCTCCGTCTCTCGGCTTTCGGTTGACTGCCGGAGTATCCGAACCCCCTTGTGGGGGGCTTTGGAACCCCTCTGTGTTGGGTGGGGTGTCCGATCTGCCTACCCGTCTGCCGAAGTGTCTCTAACTGGATACTTAGAGTCCCAGTCATATCTGTGCCGCTCCTAGTTCCGGCAGCCCGGTGTCTCCTCTCGCCTCATCCTGTCTTGCGGGGACTTCTCCTCGCGGGGCGTAGATACAATATCCACTCTGGATCGGAGCCGAGTCCCCTCCGTTGCCAATCCAATCCAATATTTTTCCTGGTCTTCCTGGAGGTCCTTTTCCTTTAGGTATATTGCACAACACTTTTCTTGGGATTCTCTCTTTCGATATTCTATGAATATACTGTCTCCATTCATGTCTATAATTTATAATTTTGTTTCCATGGAATTTATTTCTAACTCTTCCCTTATTTTTTCAATTGAAAGTTTGTCCAAAAGGGTACATCCTTTTACCGTTCTCAAGAATCTCTTTTCGGCAGCCTGTGTCTTATTTTTATCAACTTTCGTCAGCGTCCATGTTTCAGATCTATAAAGAAAAGCAAGCACGGCCATTACTTTGTAAAACTTATTCGTGTTCCTTTTCTGGTTTTAGTTTTAAAACTTCTTTTTATTTTACGGCATATTTGTTAAAACATGGGTTATTTATTTTTTAAATCATTTTCATATTTATGGCTGACATATGTTCCTAAGTATTTAAAACCCGTCACTTGCTCTAATATAGTATCATTAATTACAGTTTTGGTTCTAACGGTATATTTACCTTGAAAGGCCATTGTTTATGTTTTATTAGTTGAAATTTTAAAATTATAATTATTACATAACTTTTGTAACATATACCTGCTTGTTGCAGCTCATCTGCATCGTCTTCAGTTTTATTTATAATTATCTGGTCGTCCGCAAATAGGATCATCTGAAGCGTAAAATTTGGTGGAATAGAAATGCCTCCATTAATTTTGAACATCCATTTTCTAAACAGACCGTCTATATAAATTAAAAACGAAATGGGAGACAAACTGCAACCCTGCCTTACACTTCGATTTATGTATCTTCCATTTCCAAAATGCACGCTGATTGTTGTAAATATGCACACGCACACACACATTTTAGTGCTATTATTAAATGACTCGGATATCCTTTTTGAGTCATAATTTACCATAGTTTGTTCCTGCTTTTTCGTACCCAATAAAGGCTATATGAGTCTATTTTTACTTTCTCTATTACGTATAGTAAGTAGGGGAAGTATTGTATTCCACCCAAAAGCTCGATACCGAGATTTCACCGGAAATATAAGTTTTGAGACCCCCTGAATCCAAAAAAAGCATTTTTGGAAACATTTCCGTGACTGTATCTGTGTGTGTATGTGTGTGTCTGTGAACAGCATGAATCAGAAACGAACAGTCGGATAAACACCAAACTTGGTATTTAGGTTCAGTATCTTTCAGAGATGCGACACGAAGGTTTTCAAGAAAATCCCCCACCCCAGATTACCCTTTACATGGAACATTTGTCGAACATTATAATTTTCTCAAAAATGGCTCTAACGATTTTGATTAAAATATCATATGTTTAAGAAATTTTCATAACAGATACAATGTATATCTTGAATTTTCTGGGAATGTCTCCAAAAGTATTCTTCATTGTGAACGACTTTTGCATAACTGGTAAACCATAAGAGATAGACAAACGTTTACTACACAAAAAATGAAGATCGCGTTAAAATACACAATTTATGTTATATAAATTTTTTTGTTGAGTGAAACATTTTCGAGATATTGCTTGTTATTCCCTTAAATTTTCCAATACCTATACTTCTTCTCAAATGGGAATTCCTTATTCATGTTTTTGTCTTTGATATGCAAAGAGTATTAATCTGTGGCAAAAAATGGTGTTGCACATAGCAACCAGCTATTAAGAGATATGTCTATGCTTAAAGGCTACTGTATTTCTATATTCCCTTGCAAATACAAAACAAAGGGAACATAGTAGGCCTTAAGCGATAGTCAAATATTTTTAGAACTGGTCGCTATGTGTAAAATGTAATTCTCTTTGCATGTCAAAAGATCGTTTCTGCAAATGTTTCTCTCGATTAATATGAAATAGATGTAGAATAGGAGTTTGTAAAAATAGTTTGTACAAGAGTACAGAAAGTCATGTGATTGTAACACAGCAGATTTATTTCTATTATCTGCTTAACTTTAAAAGTGGCATCATACGGGATCATCCCTTTCGAAAACTGTTTTGTTCTTCTAATAATGAAACTCCGTTTTAGTTTACTTACTTGTCTTTTACTTAATATTCTTGCATATAGTTTATACCCAGTATTTAAAATACTTATTACCCTATAATTTTCACATCTATTTCTACCACCCTTTTTAAATACATACATAACATGTGCTTGCGACCAGGATCTAGGAATCTGACATCCATTTCAGCAATTATTAATTAGATTCAGAAGTCTCTGATTTAATACCGGTCCACCACATTTCCAGTTCTGCATTTATTCCCTTTTGTCCTCCAGCCTTCCTGTTCATTTCTTTTAATGCTGTTTCTAATTCTACATTAGTGTCTACATTTCCAAAAATAAGTTCTTCTTCTTGTTACAGGGAATTATTAAGCCACAATCCTTTGTAATATTGTATACATTGTTCTTCTCTGATTACATTTATATTTGCTACATCTCTTTCTTTACTAACCAGATGCTTAAGCACTTTATAAGCCATCATTGTATCCTAGTATATCATTTTCAACCGTGCTAATAAATCTGTCCCAGGACTCTTGGTGAGCTTTACTTACAGCATTTTTCGCTTCATTTCGTCCCCCCCCCATATATCTCTCTTGATTCATGCGTTTGTTGTTTTAATACTTTTAAGTGAGCTAATTTCTCACCTCTTATTGAATTTGCAATTTCTTTTTGCCTAACACTTCATTTGGTATAGGTATTACGGCTTCTGTAATATTATCCCATTCCTCATTAACATCTTGGCTTATTTCTTGTTTTTGTAAGTAAGCAGATAACTCTCTCTGATACAAAGCTTTTATACTCTCTTCTTGTAATAGGTATATCTTAAACAATTTTTCATTGCCTATTCCGTGACTTTTCATTTTCTTGCATCTTGTTAAAAGATGTATCTTAGATATAGCAAATAGTGATCGGTCGATATACCACTTCCCCGATAGACTCTTACATCTTTTACTTGCGATGACAACTTTTTGTTCGTAATAACAGAGTTGATTAGTGATCTACATCCCCTTTCGCACTAAGTAAACTCATGCATATCTTTTTTTCTAAAGAAGTCATTTGTTGTTTTTAGCTTGTTAAATGCTGCAAACTGTCTTAACTTTTCTCCATTGTCATTTAAAGTATCTTCGCCAAATGTACCTACGATGTCTTTAAACGCTAGTTTACCTACTCGGGCGTTCAAATCTCCAGATATTATAAGGTAGACGCAGTTGTGTATTTACTCATTTCTTTGTTTAACTCTTCGTAGAATTATTCACTATCTTCCTTTCTGCCCTCTTCAGGAGTATATACTCCAATTACTGTCAAATAGCCTCTAGGTATTTTAAATCTGACAGTTACTATTCTGTCATTTACATAAATGTAAGAGTCCATTTTATTAGACCACTTCTTAACGATAATTACTGCGACTCCACTAGTTGCTCTTTGTTGTTTAGTAACTCCACTATAAATCAAGGCGCAGTCTCCTATGTGTTGAGTTCTTTTATGTTTCTGTTAGAACCACTATATTAGTTTTTCTTTCCCCTAGTTCTTTAATAAGCTCTATTTCCTTATTAGCTAAACCTGGAACATTCCATGTTCATAAGAGTAGTTTGTCCCATATTCCAAAGTGTTTATCCTTAATTCTTTCTTGCCAAATCGTCGTTGTTGTCAATCCGGCTCATTTTTATGAAGCTTTTAGTAGCATCTTGCTTGACAGGGTTACAAGCCCTATGCAAGCACAGTCTAGTAGTGGTAGTGGGAGTGTCACCTCAGTTTCTCCAGACTTGCAGGATTTTTAACGGAGGTTTTCTTCCCTAGAGAAGCTGCCTTCACTGAGCTATCGAACCTCCTCTGTCCGTCTTCACCCTAAATCCCGGGCAGGGACCCTCCATATTCAAAACCCCTGCAGAAAGGGTGTTCCAGCATTTTAAAGCCCCCAGGAACTGAGTTTCTTGCTGGCCCACGGGTCCTTATTAATTAATTATTCGGACCACACCTCCATGTCTGGTGGAATCTCTCATCCACCAGCCGAGGGACGTGCCCGATAGGGGTTACAAGGTCGCCCACGCGAACTATGTACCTTAAAATTTAATTTCGGTCATTTCAATTATTCTTTTATTATTGTATTCATGGCCCACTCTCGGCTTCTGTACTTGCCATAAGTTTATAACATTTCAATATCGTCTCTCTTTTTGTTTTGTCTTTCAATGTTCGTTTTTGCTCCATATATGTACTTATCTATTGAAATTGATACACCTTTTGTTTTAAATCTCTTTCATATTCATGCGAAATATCATATCTGAGGTAGTTAAAATATTTCACTTGTTCAAGTGGTTCATTTTTAGGAGTATTTTCCATCGGGTGGGGTGTTTAGCACTAAAGGCCATCACTTGTGTTATATCTGCTGAAATAATTAAATTATACTTTGACATCGTTTTATCAAGTTGGTACAAAGCTAGTTGTAGTCTCTCTTCAGTGTCTGCCAGAACGACCTGATCGTCTACAAATACGACTGTATTTAAGACGGTTCGTTCTATTTCAAAGTCTGTAATCAACTGTGCTTTCCACTTTGAAATTACTGCATGTACACATATTAAAACGTGTTGGCGATATTGGGCAGCCCTGTCTTACACCTAGGTTGATAGTTTCTGTCTTAAAACCATTATCCATACTAACAAGAGTCCCTTCATACATTTTCTGCATTATTAAAATTAGATGTTGAGCGTATCCGTTTTCATCCATTGTATACTATAGCTTTTGCCGTATACTGTTGTGATTTAGGATAAGTATGGGAAAAAATGCCACACATTTGAAGCGTCATAACTTGTAAGTGCATAAATGATATGTTCCACTGGAGCACATGGATTTGGATCCTTTTTATGTGAAGATACAGAAATGTGTTTGTTTTTCTTTTCTGTTTCCTATTGTCTTTTACAGTGTTTCTGAAAACCTTTTATTGTATCGCTACGTTATTGCGCTAACTGCGGATATTCCACTCGGTGTCCTTTCTCTCTCACTCCATCTTTCTCTTCCTCCTCTATTTGCTTCCTCTTTTTCCCCTCTCTCAGTATAGCTTACTCCCCTTCTTTCCTTTCCCTTCCCTTCAATCTTCCCCTTGGTCACCTTTTTATTCCTCTCTCTGTGCAATGTACGTGCCATGTGGCCTTCTGAAAGCTGGTAATAAAACTACTTTTTTAGATAGCAAAACCTAAAAGTAGAACTTCTAACACTGTGCACAAGTCAATAATAGATGAAATTAAAGATAAAGTACAAGAAAGTAGTAAAGAAATAGATAAAGTCAGAAATAGTTTTGAAAATTTAAGTACAACTTTACCAAAGGTAAATACAAATGTAACTAATTCTGTAAATGCTAATCAAATGCATGACAATAATATAAAAGTGCAGAAAGAAGTGTATCACCTTTGTTAATTAATAATACAAGAGACGCTACTGCTTTTTCCATAGCATCAGCCCCTCAAACACAAAACAATAATGATAACACACATGTGCATGTACTAAATCAGATGTCAAATTATTATTCTGTGCTTAATCAATTACCTTTACCTTATTTTAATGCTTCCTCAAATCCAGTACAACTTATACATGATCTAGTAGAACATTTTTAATTGAAAAATGTGCCTGAAGCATTAAAAATGATAACAAAACCTTAGAATGGTTACATATGCTAGCAGATAGTGAAACGAATTTTGAGACATTTAAATTGACGCCCAAAGCGTGGTGTAAATAACGTAAAGATACTATCTACTTCAAGTATTGCGTAGACCTTCGTTTCGCTAACACTCCTAGTCGCAAAATAAAACCCTACTTTTACCCTTGTATCATAATCTACTATTTCTGGTGTATTAATAATAAAAATAATAATAATAATAATAATAATAATAATAATAATAATAATAATAATTTATCTGTCTCTCTTCGTGATGTCCGGAATACTTGAATTACAACACTATAGGTTCACGTGGTAACCGATTTACGCACATAAATAATAGATAAAATCTTATGTTACATTCACATGTCTTTCTCCGCTCGATCTTCTACAACCAATTCCTATAAAAGCGTACTCAACTATCTAGGCACTTCTTGTTGATCAAGACAAACGTTTTTAGAAATGGTTTCATTGCATATTTCGCTGTAGATACGAGAGGAATGAAGTAGGCTGAAGAGACACTATCGTTTATTAGTGGTGTACAAACTATTCTAAAGCTTATTTTTCTATGTACTACATTTTAATCCAAATAAACATTTGCAAAAATAGCTACACCACGCATTTTTATAAATAAAAAGAGAACAGCAATAGTCAAATGTTTAACAACTGGATGGCAATGCTGGCTTTAAAATTCCATGCTGTTTTCATGCAATCGCGAGAAACTGAAAATCGATGCGACTTTAAAATATAACAAGTATTGAACAATTCGAACCTTGAATAATGATTATCGCAGAGGCGGCTTATGCTACAAAAAAGCTTTTTTAAGTAAATTAGGGGTTTTAAACAGGTCTACATTTTTTGTAAGGTACGTTTTCGTCTACCGCTTAACGTTTACAAGTTGTACAAGATTATACAAAATCCCTTCCGAATGAAGAGCAATTCCTAAGTTATTCCCAGAAAATTCAAGATATACGTTTTATTTGTCATGTAAATAGCTTTCATAAACGGTATTTTAATCCAAATCGTTATAGGCATTTTTTAGAAAATCAAAATTTTCCAAAACTGTTCCATGTTGGGGTGGAGGATTTTATTAAGAATCTTCGTGTCGCATCCTTGGAAGATACTAAACTCAAATACCAAGTTTGGTATTTACCCGACTTTTGGTTTTAGAGTTATGATGTTCACAGACACACACGCACGCACGCGCGCGCACACACACACACACACACACACACACACACGGTCATGTTTCCAAAAATGCTTTATTTGGATTAAGAGCGCCTCAACACATGCACTTTCGGAGAAACCTCGGTATCGAATTCTTGGGTGGAATCCACAAGTATTTTAAAATTGAACCAATATCGACGAATATCTCGGAAATGGTTAATGTTTTATTTAGCATAGTTTGTGTGCTCTACATTTTTTGTTTAGTAGGTTTATTCTATGTCTTACGGTTTATCAACTGTACTAGATTATTTCCTAATGAAAAGGACTTCAAAGATTATTTGCAGAAAATGCAAAATATACATGTTACTTGCTATATAAATAGCTTAAACATAGGTATTTTGATCCAAATCGTTGGAACCAAAAGAAAAAAGAAAATGACAAAATTTGCATGTAAAGTGTAGTTTTGGGTGGAAGTCCTTGAAAATGCTCCTGAAATTAAATATTCGTACCAAATTTTTGTTTTTGAGTAGTTACAGATAAGAGACATATATACACATAAGGACGTGCGCCTTATTCTAAAATATTCTGTTTTGGGGTTCAGGGATCCCAAAATGAGCTTTTCAGTCAACTCTGATGTTGAAATGTTTCGGTGGAACACAAATATCCTTCCTCTTATCTGCTATAGTTAGGTGGTAGTCTTTCATAAAAGTTAGACAAAAATTTACTACACAAAAATGCTGAAAAATGCAGGTATGTTAAAATACACACAATTTATTCAAAATAGTTTTTGTGTACTCAGCCACTTCCTAGACAATTATTATAATTTATTTGAAGTTTTCTATACTCTTGACACGTTTTGAAGTGCTATTAGTATTCAAAATTTTCTCATAATGTTATGGAAAGGGTATGAAATTCCAAAATCAGCATATAGCGACCCCCTTTATAAGGATTTGGCTATCTCTTCAAGCTCCTACATTCCATTTGTAACTATAGCGAAATATGTAATAAAACTATTTCTATAAACGTTTACCTGATTAACATGAGGAGGATAAAAAAAGAAACAATACAAACTATGCGATAATGGCTAGAGAAAGTCATTTGAGTAGCATATCAGATGTTTTATCTGGAAATCTGTTAAGGTACATACACCCGCGCGCACGTATATCTACGTATAAGCCAAAATTTTAAGAACATCATTTTAGACCTTCGGGTAGGCCATCTAGAGGTTAGCAGCAATTATTTATCCGAAATAGCATAAAATTCGGTTATAACTTTATTATGTGTGCGGATAGGAAAGGCACATAAGAATTAATTTACAGTGTTTTGCTGCTCTTTAAGTGTGGAGTATAATCTCTAAACACTAAATGCGACAATGGCCACTTTTACACACAAAGCAATCTGATGTACAACTTTGCACAAACATTTTCTTCGTGTATCCAAAAAAGAAGATCTAGTAAAAAGAAAAACGCACATAAAAGAAAACACAACAGAAAATCCAAAACATACCTACAAATGAATGCTTAAGTCATTCTTATAGTCACAGATGACACTGATACATCAGAAAATGACGAAGAAAACCCAATGCACATATGAAATACAAAGCTGACTATGGGAAGAGGGGCATACGATGTATACTCGGTCAATTTAAAACCAGCCTGCGTCCGAGACTCGTATCCGGTATTGTGTAAGCGCTCGGGGCAGCAAGGCTTTGTTCACAAGACTGCGTATATTCTTGTAGTAGTTATAACGGGGAACACAACCATAATCACAAAACTCTTCTGAGAAACAGATGTTTCAGTGTGTTTCAACACTGAACATTTGTAACAAAAATACACTTAATTGGTTTATGGTTCTCAAGAAAAATATTACTAAAGCTCGTTACAATGCCACGCTTACTGCAGCTCTCTTAGCTCAGTTGTAGAGTGTTAGCTTACAGTTCCATAAATTGCAAGTTCAAATCTCCGTGGAGCTACTCAACTTTTCTTTCCCCTTTCACTTTAAGTAGGTACATGAGTAAAAATATAACAGGTTTTCTTCACGTTTTATGTATTGGCGTTTATTTAGTAGTCCATCATACCGGTAAATGGCAGCTATGGCATTAATTTATCGGTCGGAAGGAGGTTCAGTCACTTTGATTTTATAAAAAAATATTTCACCATTATTGCAAGTATATTTGTAAGTAAAATGAAGTAACACAAGCAATATTATTTAACTAGCCTTGTGGCTTCTTTACAGAGTTAACCAAAGCGGCGCATAGGTGTTAACGGTTGTGAACTCGCGCTCACTCGGAAGGACTTCAAAAAAAATTAAACTTCTCAAAAGATTGCTACTTTGAGTTTGATCGATTGTACAAGTTAGCATTGTCCAAAGTCACTTAAAATTAAAAAATGTGCTGAAAGTTGTTTTTGAATTCAATTAAGACGTGGATGCTTCCATGTTCCAGAACGGGATAAATATTTAGATGACTTAGCATGCACGCCCTGAGATTTTTCATAAAAGCTATAATTCTTAAGTAAATAAACTACCAATAAATATGAATGATACGATAGATTGCAGTGTTGAAAACTTGCCGAAAAAATACTTTTGGCACCTATGTCATTAACAGGCATAGGAAATTAAGCAGCTGGCATCAAGTTATCTACATCAAAGCATTACGTCAATACAAAGAATGTAAACAACAGCGGCCACGAAGCACTGGCGATCAGGTAAACACGGCCTGGCGAGAGTTGTCTGCAAATGACTCTACGAGGGATAGGGGTTAGTTTGTAACCTGCGACGTCACTGACTAAAGTCCAGTAACATTCAACTATATTTCTTTCAAAGAAATTTCATTCTTCCATTTCCGAAATGTCATAAAATAGAATTTTCTTGAATAAATCGGTAATTAAATTACTAACATCACACTTACTATACGGCGTAGGTTTTAAAACTCCTTTAAAGGTGTAAATATTCCTCTCATTTTTATGGTACACTGCAAATACTTCCCAAAGGTTAGACATTGCTGCTAAATAAGGTTTTTCGTTCTCAGTTTTCTTTATATCCAAAGCATACCACTCAGAAATTGTTTGTGTTGCAGTCACAGGTCCTTTCTCTCCTCACTATTGTTTATTTTTATATCCTTTCAACAAACTACTCTTATAAAACTTGTTTTTCTATCCACTTCATGTTAATCGAGACAAATGTTAGCAGAAGTGGTTTTATTACATATTTTCTTGTACCAAGGGGATACAGGGGACTGAAGTGATAGTCAAAAGTCGCTATATGCTGACTTTGAAATTTCACTCTTTTGCATTACTTCACGAGAAACAACACAATTGTGACTTAGCGCATAAAAAAATGTAAGTGTTAGAAATTTGTTTCCTAGCAACGAATATCTCAAAAATGGTTAATGTCGCAAATAAAACTATTGATATACATTACTTATTTTAAGCAGATATACATTTTTTGAGAATTAAGTTTTTGCCTATCCCTTATCGTTTACTAGTTACACAAAATAATACAAAACTGGCTCGCTTAGCCGACGCATAGATGGCTTCTTAAATTTAAAACGTAAATGATTCCATTCACCTAGCCCTATATTCGCTATGAATTTATTGTAGAATTATATAAATTTTTATGACGAAACCTCTGCTTTCAACTGAAATGTCTTAAAACCCCAAGATAAGCTAATTACGGTCGAAAAATTCCCTGATGTGCACGAAAAAACATATGAAACATCGAGAATGTAATTTCTGATTTCTTTGAGCTCATCCCTTGGCAGTCTTTCAAGTTCTATAAATGCTGTATAATCTTTAAGAAAATATCCTTCAGCAGTGAAAGAATTAACGAAGGTTTGAGGGATTTTAAATAATTTCAGTAGTTGAAATTTTAAGCTTTTGTACCATTTTTGGTCCTGTTGTTATTTGATAATCTAAGGGCTAAACAAACTCATTCAGAGTAAAGAAGACTTCATAGGACGTTCACAAAAAATTCAATACTCGTATACATTTTATTAGTCAGTAAATGTCTTAAACATATGATATTTTAACCAAAATCGTTGGAGCCCTTTTTGGGGAATATAAAAAAATAACAAAAATGTTCCATGTAAAGGGTAGTTTGGGGTAGAGAATTTTCTTGAAAATCGTTGAGTCATATTCTTGAAACCATTGAATTTAAATATCGACTTTTTGTTTTTGAGTTCACAGACATGCATACAGGTGTGGCACACACATTCTTCTATTTTTTTTTATTGTATCCGTAATTTTAGCTAATGCAATTTTCATTCTTAATTTATTACAATTTGTGCTAGTTATTTTATAAAGGTTGGTAACACGGTATTCCAGATGTTAAAGCTATTCCAACGTCACAGTTTATTATTTGTAATCTTCTCTATAAGTTTTCATGATTTATAATGACAGTTCGTTACTTCACTAGAATTCATCGTTAAATTTTTATTAGGCCATTAAATTCATTCGTGTACATTTTATAATACTCCATAAAACAGCTGCACATTTACCACCTCTTCTTTAAACTCTTCCACCTAATTGCACCTTCATTTTCTCCATTTACCTTTCCAATGTACTGGCGCAAGCACGTATTAGGAACTTGTTCTGAGAGCTCTTAAATTGTAGGAATGGTAATCTCATGATTTCTAGCTGCATGATATTGCCAATATCGTGAAATGTATAAAATAGATATATGCATTCGTGATGCAACATATCCAAAAAGGAGCTGCGTAGTGAATATGAATTTACCTCTGGTTTTATAGTAATGTTTTATGACACAAGCATGAAGTGCTATTTTATTTGTGCAGGTGCAAATTGCTCAACGGAGGGGGACCCTCGTGCTACGACTAGCACATCTCTATTGCTGTTACCACCCCCCAGGAGGAACGGATGAGGTGATAGAACCACAGGAGGCTTCAGGTCGTAGATAGGCAGATCACAGAGACGCGCGGAATTCCCTATAACATTTCCAAGCTCGCAGACCCATCCCACTGTTGGAGCCGCTGATAGAGGGCGATGAACGACCCACCAACCAAGCAGCCTTCTGGTGTCCACGGGAATACTCTTTTCATTGAGCATGCATCTGCGCCATCTGTCCGGCACTGCCAATGCCACGAAACCTAGAAGTATACCTGAGAGATGAGAAGGGAACGGAATGAAAGGGAAATGATGGAAAGGAAATCGTGGTAGGGAAGAAATCACTCCAGCATTCGCATACCATTCCGGGGAGAGCACTTTGTGGTTTGTACCCATAGGTGAGAGTGAGTCTCCGGCGAACAAACCCGGGACCTCCCGAATGCGAGTCGCACAAGCTACCGCGGCGCCACCTCGCTCTGTATTTTACTTGTATACATATGAGAAAAATAAAACCACTTTTAAAATGTGTATTTCAACCACTGCCTAAGGGAATCAACAAGCGAAATTTATTGTCCAACATTCTGAAAAACACTGATTTTGTACAGTAATAACTTTAATTCTATTTAAGCGGAATTGTACGAATAATGCCACTAAAATCATTAAAGTTCCAGTCAACGTAGGTGTGAAGTTTAAAATCTTAAATTAATATCTACCTTTAAGGTTACCACAACTGAAATTTGGTCAAAGTTTTCAAAAAATTCTAGAATTATTTTTTATGCACAAAATACTTCGAACCTTTAGCTTGAGTTACATATTATAACTTTTGCTCTCAGACCCCTTTAAAGATTCAACACGTGATCATTTAAATACACAAGAGTGCGCGATTGAATAGCCTGTATTTATTTACAAAGCCTTTACCTCGACTTTGTTTTTCTTACAGTTTTGCGCATTAAAACTTTCCCACATAATTTGTAACCAATCGTACTCAAATTTTCAGCATAACTTAAAGAAAACGAACTTAAATTCTGAAATATGGCGTTTGCTGCATTTTTAGGTATGCCAGATATGACACAGTTAATTTGATCTACGATAAAGTGTTACAAAAATTACACTTAAATATGTAAAAAGTTTTTTTCTGAAGTAAACAGAAGAGTGAAACAATTTTATATGCCAGTTTTTGTATTAGTATTTAAATAATGTAATATTTTTTTTAAAAAAAAAAAGAATACGATTTCTGCATCGTGTGCAACATCTGATTATCAGTATAATAAAAATAAAATAAAATGTTTTTAAAAAGACTATTAAAGATATGTGCATGAACTTTAAAACACATTATAAATGTGACAGAGCAGAACTTATTAATTATTTGTTATTTAGTGATTATCGCGTAAATTGCTGCTTGCAGTTCAAACTTTTTTTCCAATTTCTTTGAAAATTTATAGTAAAGAGCTTTAATATATAAAATAAAATTCGTTGTTGGAAAATTCAGGAAAGTAATAATTGTGGAGTGCACGCTTTTAAAACTACTTTTTATTAATTAAAAAGCGTAAAAACAAGAAGTATATACTATTAATTTTTTCCGAAGTAAATCATCTTTTTCTTATATTTGCAAATCATTAATAGTTTATAAGATGTTTGGAACACAAACTTGAAATTTGGTTACAAAATACTGAAAATCGAATAACAAGGAAATTTTTCTCACGGACTACTTAAGGAATTCATCTGAAAATTTGGAATTTTGTTGTAGAATGTATAACAAATACCCGGTAAATGAAACCAATTACTTTAGAAATACATAGTTTTCAAATTTCGCAGGTATATTACCTGTAACTTCCGAAATAAATTGGTAGACAATTCTTCAGATTACAGCAAATATGTTACACCTTTACATAAACCATACATGTCATTTTGTTTTATTCATCGCCATCTATGTGGAACTTGTCGCATTCTTCGACCTCTGTATTCCCTTAGTTGAAGATAAGGTACAGAATGCGCAGTGATCAACATTCAAATTGTTTAACCGGCTATGGCCTATATTAATCCATTTTTATGTAATGTAAGAAATAAAGAAATCATTTTGAATGCCTCTTTTGTTGATTGGTCAGATTCTGGCCTCTCAAACCAGAGGTCTAGGGCTCGATTTCTCGTTGTGGCGTGGAAACTCTTTTTCCTTCATGATTTAGGCTATGTATTCCGGTTTCATATCCAATGAGCCTATCTTTTGGTTTGTACGGGAGGATTTATTTAGATGCTTATTCTTTAGTATTCGTTTTATAACCTAACACGATTCTCTTTATAATCTTCTATTTGTTTAAAAGCGGTTATACTTTCAATTCTTTCGTAATAGATTCATTTCTTACACGTTCTTCTCTCGTACACACCTTTGCCTGAACACAACACAATATTTCAGTTAATAAAATATTAAAATCTTCCGGGCTAGAAGGCCGTGGTCTGAGGGAAACATTATTTACACTCGATGTTTCGGTCGACTCTTTGGTTGCCATCTTCAAGAGCTGGGCAGCTTAACAACGACTGTGTGTTGAGCGAAGGTTTACCAGGACAAGAGCCGAAGCCCAAGTCCCTCTCCTAACCCAGGGCCTAGCACCAACCGAGTAGCTCTCCAGAGCGTGGGGGTTTCTCATGAGGCCAATACCTTGTTTCCTAAAAAGACCTTCCCCTGCTTGCGCAGAAGATGGAAGTGGATACGTCACTTACGCGCATCATCCCCGAAGGGCGACTACTGATAACCTCGGTAGGGCCGACAGCAATCTAGCATGCCGTCTACCGGCTCTCCAGGGCGGTATCGGAGGACATTGAGGCGTCTCACAACCCCGACAACGACTGCCAACTACGTGGCAGATGCTTCACAATTTTTAGATTACGCCAAGGTCAAAATTCGCTCCTGATTGGCGAGTCTGCCGAGCTTAAATTTTTCGTCCTTTTTATTGATGTGATTGGAATGTTTATATATTTCAACTGCTTTTCTATGAAGTCTAGCATGATACTATTTTGTTGATGCTAATACTTTTAACTCTTCTTAGAGGATACGATGACCTCAAAAGTGTTCGACGATGCAGACTTATCTGTTTGTGCAAGACGACAATGTCGTTTATGCTCTGTTATTCGGCTATCAAGGCTGCGTTTCGTTGTTTCGATGTAAACAGAACCCCATGTGCAAGGTATTCAGTATATGCTTAGACACGGCCTTGCAGCCCGGAGGAGTTTAATATTTTATCTACTAACTTTGGCCCTGGAAGCGCTGCTGTCATTCAGTTGCTTGTATCTTACTTTTATCTTTCTCCTTGACGGTCCTTCACTTGGTATTGCCGTGGCTAGCAGAATCTAAGTTGCTTAATTATTTTACTTTAAATTGAAGGAAGGTAATCTTTAACTTATTAGCACCACGCTTTGGGCGCCAATCTTGAGTAGATTTATCGTAGTTCCACTGTTGGGGAGCCAAAACTTGAAGTTGTTTAGACCACGCACGTTACAAAGTTTCCGGTGGCCTTCGCCCCACGTTTAAAAATAAACTTTGTATTTTTAATGCTTATTTAAATATTATATTTGTATGCCTCAGCTGTGTCAGTAGTAATTTGTAGAAACATGTATCTCTTAGCAGGGGTGGTGTGGCTAAAGAATGAACGCTTGCACAAATTATTATGTTTACTTCACTCCTTTTTTATTAATGTTTCTCACGATTAAATAACACTTCATTGCTATATCATACTGTAGAGCTACGAGATTATTAATTGCACTTTTTAATGCGTAAAATTTATTTTTATTCTTGCCGTAATTAAATTTTATGTCTCACACTTAACCTGTACCGTATCGAAGTGCTCAGGAACGCTGCCTAGTAGTGTCTGGATTCTACCGCTTAAATTCGAACATTTAGTATTTTCAAGTCTTTAATTGGCTACTTTTACTCCAATAGAATACTTTTATTTAACTTAAGCTTTTTCTAGTTTTTGATTGGCTATTTATAAACTGTTTTAAATATTACATTATTGTTCCAAGAATTATAGTAGCATTATTAAACTTTCTAATTTATTGTTGCCTTAGGTTACCTCATTTTTAGCAATTTTCGGCTTCTATTCTCACAGCTCCTACATTTTTAAATTACATAATACATTCACATAACATTATTATACATGTACATAATAATATAAACATAATACAGTGACTGTTACATACATTTTATATATTATTTATACACATATATTGCTTTAAGGTGGGCTGTTATTATATTTTATATTATATAATTAGACTGATATCGTGTAAGTGTTAAAAAATACTGCCTCAAAATTCATAATTCCTTTAATTAGGATCATTCCTTATCCTCCGCAGTCTGCAAGTCTGAATTTGGAAGTAGAAGTGCGTTTCATAGCGAAAATGAATAAAACCAACCAGCCCCGACCAGCTGCTAAAGCCCAAACCTCCGATATACGAGTACTATTCAGGTTAAAGGGAGTTACACAAAGGAAAAGGCTAAAAAGAACAAGAAATTCAACAATAAATGTATCAATATAACTAACCCACATTTAAACACTTCGCAAATGGATTAACTTCACTAGTTAAATGCAACATTTTGATATTTAACCTGCTTGAAAAAACGTTGCCACCAGTACTTCTTGCTTAACTATTGTGTGCATTTTTGGATTTGCCTCATTGTAAAAATCTATGTCACGCAGCATCATTCTGCCTTCAAGAATTTTACTTTCTTTAACACCTATCTATAGTAGGTAGAGGAAGTATTGTACTCCAATAAAATTTTAAATATGAGATTTCATAGGTAAAACACTTTTGAGCTACTTAAATAAAATAATTAAAAAAATATCCTTATGGATGTTTATGAACATCTAACCGAAATGATAGATAAATACCAGACTTTTGCATTAGTACAGAATCTCATAAGGATACGAAACTTAAACTACTCTTTACACGGAAAATGCTTCGTTATCTTTTATTCTCCGAAAAACGGCTCTAACGGTTTTGATTAAAATGCTATATATTTAAGATATTTGCATGACTAATAAAATGCAAATCTTGAATTTTCTGTTATTTGTCTGTGAACTTCTCTTCCTGATTGAATTTGGTATAACTTTGTATAACTTCTACACTTTTTGTTTTGTTTTGTTTCACTTGCCGCGATGTCATGTGAAGATTGTGTAATTTCAAAGATAGCATACAGCGACCCGCTTTTAAAAGATTTGACTATCGCTTTAACCATCGTGTATCCCCTTGTGCTTACAATAAAATGTGTAACGAAATTTTTCTGCAAATGTTAATCTGAATTAACATGAACAGGACAGAAAAATAAACTTCTGTAAAATTAATGAGTAGAAAAGCTATAAAAATGATCGACAGTGAAGAAATAAAGCCATATAATTGTAGTAGATCAGAGTTTTTAGTAAAATATCTAGTGTTACTCTTTCTTCAGATAGATTGCGTTCTCTATCCTCTGTCTTGCAGACCTATTATCAAATTGACAAAGCAATTGGCAGCTGCAGACCAATTAGAGAAACGCTAATGCAGAATACATGTTATACAGAAATATGAAATTAAAGCTTTATACGTGATGTGTCCTATGGCATGTTGATTTTTTGATGCTACATATAATTGCAATAGCTTGTGCTATCTTAAAACCATACAAAAAGTCTAATACTTAAACATAAGGATATGATAAAATAAAGTAGTTATAAAAACACACCAATCCTCAAGCTTCATAGTGCCTGAATTGTATCACTACAGTTAGTTTAGTATTTTGAACTGCTAGCTTGAAGAAGATTATTTTTGCTGTTGGAGTTGTATTATAGTTCAACTGTTGAGGAGCCGAACTTGTAGTAGTTGTAACCGCACGTATAGTAAACAGTTTCCGGTAGCCTTCGCCCTAAGTTTAAAAATATTAACTTTGTAATTTGACTGTTTCTTTAAATATTATATTTATGTTTGCCTCGGCTGCGTCAGTATTATTGTTAGAGACACGTTTCTCTTAGCAGGGTTGTGGTGCAACAAGAATGTAGGCTTACAAAGATTATAGTTTTACTTCACTTCTTTTATTAATGCTTGACACGATTTAATTAATACTTCACTGATATATAGAGAGAACTGTGAGATTTTTTAATACGTAAACTATTTTTCGTCTCACACGAATACGTATTAAATCTCTTGAGGACACTGTTTGCGTCTGGTTAGTAACGCTGTCTGCAACAAACTGAACTGATTTCAACCGCCTAAACTTGTAAATTTCTGTATTTCAAGTCTCTGATTGACTATTCCTAATCCAATATAATACCTTCATTTAACTAAAGCTTTTTCTGATTGTTGATTGGCTACTTTTAAACTGTCCAAAAATTACATTATTGTTGCTCCAATAATGACTAGTAGCATTTAAACTTTCAAAATCATTATTGTCTCAAGGTTACCTCATTGTTAGCAACTTTTAACCTATTATTCTCACAGCTCCTACATTATTAAATTACTTAATGCATTCACATAAGATTATTACACATGGATACAATAATATAAATATGTGTAATATATACTTTTTATATATTGTTACATACACATATTGCTTTAAGGCGGGCTGTTATTGAATTTACATTTATATAATTAGACTGAAATTATTTAAGTGTTAAAAATACTGCCTCAAAATCCAGTAGACTAGTTTTCTATCTTTTCTGTCCCTTATTTATCCAGTGTATTTATTAAGTAATTATGCATATAACATCATTGTACCAGCTAAGATTTACGAAGCTAGTAAAAAATAATTCAAATTAATATTTGTGGTGTTCCCGATGTACCTGAGAAATAATTACTACAAATTAATACAAAATGAATCTACACCACTGAATTCAGTACAATAAATGAATGACTAAGCTGTCAATGAATTAAAGTCGAATAAAACATAAAGTGTCTCATCGGATCAACTTGGAACCATTGATATGTGTCCATTATCCTATTATTTTCCAAGCCTTAAAAACCTTTGCAGATAGCTCATTACACATTGTTGTATGTTTGTGTTTCTATATTTAAGCTTACTATTACCTCAAACATTTCCTTAAATTATCTGCAATTTTGGCGTATCTAAAAATTAGTGCTAATTGGCACCACAAAGTTGAAATTACAATAAAAATCCTATCTGCAGAAAAAATTACTGTTTAGAAAAACTCTGCTTTCATAAAAACTCTCTCTCTCTCTCTCTCTCTCTCTCTCTCTCTCTAGTGGTGTTTAACACCCATTCTTACTGCATACGGTAGAAATGAAATGATAATTGGGAAAGGGTACCTTCCCGACAATTGCCAATTATAAGACTGAGGAAGAACTAAGGGAAGAAAACCTCAGTCAGGAAAGGAGGTCCTGGCGAGAACCGCATATCTGCCAACGAATACAATTTGTAGGTTGCTCTGATGTGAATATCCAAGGGCGGTTGATTCACTAGTATTACTACCCCTAAATATTTCTTGGTTCTTCAGCTATGGGTGGCAGAAGAAATCCTACATTCCGTCAAAAAAGAATTGGGTTTTATTTATGGGCGCTCTTTAACTATTATGGTCCCATTCAATATTGGGCGTGAAAGATCGGAAATGTTGCTTAGAGGCCTCTTTAGCAGGCTTGAGGTTCTTTTACGTGCCGTAAATCTGCGACATGGAACCACCGGCTTTACTTTCCTTCCGAAGGAAGCCATGCTAAGGATTTTTACGTTCGAAAAATTCCATCGCCCTCGACCGGGTTTGAACCCGCAACCTCGGTACCTATTTTGCACTGCTTTTCAAAATCACCAATTGAAGAAAAATACTACCATAGAGCAATATAGCTTTCAGACGAGTACGAACTTTCAAAATAATCACGTTATTTAAAATCCTCTGATCTGCTACACTCGCACGACTTTCTATATTCATGACACATTCATAGACATTCCTTATTAACTATAGTATTAATATAAAAAGCTATTATGCTAGCAACATTAGCTTATTTACGATGCGTTGTTGCCTAGTGTTAATTTCAAATTAACGACTAGGTGCTTAGTTACATATGTACAATATGCAATGATTACATCAGAAGTCCTTGCGAAGGAAACGTAAAAAGAAGAATTGCAAACTTTAAGATATATTCCCTCAAATGAATCACAAGCATACAACATCGAATATTTCGAAAATGGCAAGCTATAAACAAAAGTACTTTTATATAAATTGTGTGTTTCAATAAGTTGCATATCTTTTCTGCATAAGTATTCTCAATCTCATATTACTTTCCAGGTATACAAAATTGTACTGTACAATTCAATCCAAATGAAGAAATATCACCGGCTACTTAATTAAAGATATGCACATGTTAATATCACCAACATACAATAGTTTAATCAAACGCTTTAGAACCGTTTTTAACAAACAAAAAACCTAATGTGTTATGTTTCCACGACTTTCTCTAACCTCTATCGTTTATTAATGGGTATACAAACTATTCCTATGAAAACATATTTTTCTATTTCATTTTAATCTAGATAAACCTCTGCAGAATTGACTACATTACTCATTTCATTATAGTTGCAAAGGAAGCAGCGATAGTCAAATGTTTAAGACCTGGACGCTATATGCTGGCCATAAAATTCCATACTGTTTCATACAATCGCGAGAAACCAATGAAAATCGACAGGGCATTAAAAGAATACTACGTATTGAACAATTCGAACTATTACCAATGGATTCCTGGAAAACGGCTTATACCATAAAAAATTTTATTTGAAATAAATTGTGTATTTAAAGAATGTACATATTTTGTACAGTGCGTTTTCCTCTCTATCCCTTCATGTTACCAGTTACACAAAATTATTCAAAATTCCTTCCGAATGAAGAGGGTTTCACTGCCTATTAGAAAATTCAAGATGTATATTTATTCGGCATGTAAATATCTTAAATATATTTTATTGTAATCAAAATCGTTAAAGCCATTCTTGAGAAAAGAAAAAATTTCGAAGAATGTTCCATGCTAGGGTAGCTGGGGTGGGAGGGTTTTCTTGAAAATATTCGAGTCGCATCTTTTAAAGATACTGAATTTGAATTCCAAGTTTAGTATTTATCCGATTTTTCATTTTTGAGTTATGCTGTTCGCAAACACACATACACACCGACAGTTTTCTAAAAATGATTTATTTGGATTCAGGGAAGCCTCAAAACAAATATTTCTGGTGAAATCTCGGTATTGAATTTTTGGGCGGAATGCAATACCTTCTCTACCTACTATGTAGATGGTAGAGAAAGTATAAAGAATATCGTTCTACCTAAAGCCATTTGTTGAAGGAAATTTTGTGAAAATGTTACCCCCATGAAGGATGTAATTATATAGGTTGTTTCAAAAAACAGAGGGCATAAATTCAGGTATGCATTCCCCATATGTAGGCAACAAAAAAAGTCCATTACAACATTCATTCATTCATTATCTGTTTACCCTCCTCTTATGTAGGACTTACACCCCCCAGGACCTACAAGCGGGTGCCTGGGGTCAGAGGCCCGTCGAGGAGCAGACACTCATGGATCAGACAGAGCATCCAGGATGGGTGATCAGCCCGATGCCTGGTATGGGATGAAGGAAGTAGATGAAACGAAATGTAGGTGATGAAAGGAAAGGTGATGATGGAGCAGTTGGTGGGATGAATGGCGGGGGAAACCGGAGAACCCGGAGAAAACCCGCCCAGACGCCGCTTCGTCCACCACAAATCCCACATGCAGGTCCCTGGGATTGAACCCGGGCCGCCTCGGTGGGAGGTGAGCAGTCTAACCACTCGGCCACGGCGCCGCCCTCCATTACAACATGTGTCTGGAAATGCTTGGTTTCTGAGTTTCTTCCCGCAAGTAGTTGCTGTGACGGAAGATATCAACAAGACACTCTGACAGTTCATCCGAGGCGAAGGGTACATTGAGTGATGTGTTTGGCGTTCATGTATGGTAAGGCGGACAGCAATGCTGCGCTGGCTCGTCTTTGTACCAAGAGAGGTACCCACAGCGAAGATGTCCAGATCGGAAGACATTTGAACGTCTCCATCGCCGTCTGTGCACTAATGGGAAGTTTACATCTCTTTGTTTGGGGAGAGGACGACCAAGATCTACAACTCCAGATGTAGAGGAGGAGATTCTAGATTCTGTGCACACGACTCCTTCTATCTGAATGTTCCTCATACGACTGTCTGGAGACTGTTGCGAGAGCAAGTTGTATCTTATCATTTGCAACGTGTACAGGCCCTATCACCAGCAGATTACCCTGCTCGATTGATATTCTGCCAGTGGTCCGTGCAGCAGTGTGCTACAAATTCGAAACTTCCCTGCCTTAGTATTATTTACAGATGATTCATAGTTAACATGAGATGACATTTCAAATTTCCACAATCAGCATGTATGGGCATATGAAAACCCGCATACAACTGTTCCATTTCATCAGTAAGTACGCTTCACTCTCAACACGTGGGCCGGTATCATTGGTGATAGGTTAGTTGGACTACATGTACTTGTAAACAGACTCGCGGAGCAGGCGTACAAAAACTTCCTAGAAAACACCACACTTATGTGTATGAAGACACTCCGCTGAGCATTCGTCAACAAGCTCACTTCTTGCATGATAGTGCTCCTGCACACTTCAGTCGTACCACTCGCCGGTACTTAGATCGAAAGTTTTCTAATCGATGGATAGGTAGAAGTGGCCCAATTGCTTCGCCACCATACTCACCTAATTTGACTCCTGTCGATTTATACTTGTGGGGCCATTTAAAAGCGTTGGTATATTCGTCTCCGATACCTGACATGGGATCTCTTCAGAATCGAATTGTGGCAGGTTGTGAGGAAATACGTAACATTATTGGAATTTGGGGTCGTGTTCGCACGGCCATGAGGCATCGATATGAGGCCCGTGTTCAAGCAGGAGGTGCGCACTTTTGGACATCACCTGTAAAGAAAACTAGCTGCGGTAAGAAATACGTTCTGGCGAATCTCTGTTTTGAACGCTATAACTCACAAATCAAGTATTTGTGGGCACATGTAATAAACTTTTTTATTTTCTACATATGGGAAATACACACATAAATTATGACCTCTATTTTTGAAACATCCTGTATACGAAGTTTAGTGTTCTTCTGGTTTTGTATTTATAAGTTAAGCTGGTCACACATCACACACACACACACACACACACACACACACACACACACAAGGTTTTTTTTTCTAAAATCTTTTGGGGGATTCAGAGGAACTCAGGATGTTTTTGGTGAAATCTCGATATCCGTGAATACAGTGTTTCCATTACCTACTTTAGGAAACAGTAGAGAAAGTAAAATGACTATGAGATGAAAAAAACCTTTTGAGACTCTTGTTCACGTTATTAACGGCTTTATTTATGCGGCTCTACTTTCATTCCTTTCACAAGCAGAAAAAAAGAACTAAATAAATTTTCTCGTTATGGCGCAAGTGTGTGCTGTATATAGACAAGGTAGTAAATAGTATAGCATTACATTTTTCAAAGCCCTGACCTTGTCAATAAAATCCTCAGTTTATAAGCTTGTCCGAAAGAAACACCCAATTCCATTCGAACGTCTGACTGTATTTACAGCAATCATGAAGGCACAAGTGGAATGTAAAGGAATATTGTTTTATTGGTGCAGGCCAAAAGCACCGCGGGATTCCCAGGTCCAGGCTCGAAAGCCTTCACGGAGGTCCTGGACAAACAATAGGGTGCAATAAAAGTTTTGTTAGTACACTACTAGCGACAGTGCGACATCTTTATACTGCTGTGTTTTATTATCTGTCGCCCGGAACAAATCCTGCTGGCAAGAACTTCTTTTCTTTACAATGGATATACGGTTATGACACCTTCTAGAATGTTCTTTAAGAAAACACTATTAACGGAAAATAACAAACTGAAAGAATTCATGAAGACATTAACAACGTAGTTCTATAATCATTTTCAAGCTGAGGAGCAGGGTTGCCAGACTTGTAGTTATAAAAGTAGCTGAAAAAGGATAGAAAGTATAGATGGAGATGCAGTAACCCCAATACACAGCTCGAGTTATATAGCAGTCGCACACTACCAAAACGTGTTGTTTAAAGAAAAACATAATGAAATGTTACATTCACATGATTTTCTCTATCCATTATTCAACAAACTATCATTACAAATGCTAATTTTTCTATCTACTTCATGATAATCGGGATAAAAATTTGGATGGATAGCAGACATTGTATTATGTTCAGTGTCTTCAAAGGACGAGGCATAAAGATTTTCAAGAAAATCTCGTCCATCCCAAGCTATCCAATACATGGAAAATGTTTTCTTGGTTTTGATTTTGTCAAAAAATGCTCTGACGAATTTGATTAAAACATCATATACAGGGGAAGGAAAGGTGTTCCATTAATTTAACTCAGTTACACATCTCACTATTTTGAACATATATTGTAAGATATATGATTTTATATACCAATATCTGGTGAGAAAGTTAAAGTTTTTTGATGATATAAAACAGAAATTCTGGCCAAGTTGCAGTGGTTGCTAACCCACATTATGGAGGTAGTGCAGGTGTGAGTACACCTGGAGGAGGACTGCGAGTAAACGTATTTCACTTTCGCTTTCAGCGCATAACGACATTCAATAGTGTAAACAAAGCTTGCTTATCTGCTACCTCTTCGGCGTCATTGCAATTCCAATCTTCCAATAATACATTCTGACTTAAATCACACATTGCGACTGTCGAGTTGTCAGCGTTCTAACTTCCCAACCCAGTGTAGGGGGAATATTTCTTTAAATGGACTGCTCTCTAAGAGTCTGAAAGTGTGAACGTGGGAGTAAATGCGAGTGTGCACCGTGATAAAAATGAAAGCAACCAGTTCTGTAACATACAGTTCAACGTGTAATGACGCAACGTTGTATCTAGAGTCAAAACCCCGGATTTGACTTTAGAAGTTAAAAGCGTAAAATGAAGGAGTAAAAAAGAAGAAAAATAATACTGCGCTTATAATACAAAATTATAGCACAGGATGAGCTGACCTTTAAGCAGCGTTTCGTAATCAATCCAAACACCACACCGTGTGTTGACCTGGCAAGGACGCGGGACCAACAACACGGTTCCCAATTGGTTAACTGATAAATTACCAAAAACGTTTATAGTTTTTGTTTTATTGTGCAACAGGTTTTGATTTTAAAACCTCTGCCACACACTGCAGCCTTGTAGGGATTACAATAATTGATGTGTAGTCGGGGTTATGAACTTTGGAGCCCGGAGGTTAATGCTTCCCTTTCACGCTCGACAGCAGAGAATTTGACACCCAGCAGAGAAGAGTTTTGGAGAATCTGCAGTGAATATACATCACCCCCTTCCCTCATTAAAGTGTTGAATGTCCAGAAGATCCTGATCTCTCCCCCTCATCATCTCATCCCTTTTTCTCCTTAAGGAATTCCTCAAGGATGCGGTTAATCAGGTGGCACTGCCTCAAAATGTAAATGAGCGGAAGGAGTGGATCAATACAGCTGTTGACTTCCGCTGGGAGCTCGGCAGCTTCATTCTGGTATCCATCTTGAAATGATTTCGGCAAGTGACCCATGCAGCAATGAACTAAGACGCTGCTGCCGTTTCCTCTCAACAAGTGGAGTTGTCAGCTCTTCAACATATCAAGCAAACAGCATTGTTGACACTCAAGTTCATTCATCACCAGCTGTCTTACTGTGTGTTGCACCAATTGCGTTTTAAGTTTAAAATATATATACAGGGTGGTTTAGCTATCACTATCAGAGATTTGTTTGGATCAAAGAAATAAAAAACAGCAGATTTTATGTTCTTTCCAAATCTTCCGAGCTTTCTGCTGATATAAACCTTTTAACAGGAATAAACAAAATAATATTTTTAGGCTAGCCTCATAGCTCTGTGGATCAGCTGCCTGCTGTGCAAAGCGTCTTGGTTTCGTTTCCCCGCTAGGGGTGGGAATTTTTCTCCAGCCAAGATTATTCTCTACCCTCCCCAGAATCTGTAAGTATGAATGAGAGTGTGAATGTGTGTATGTGTGATCTAATGTTTAAAACCCAAAGGAAAATCAGAAATCCAGTGACAATTGTATACGGGTTAACAACATTGCTGATAGGAAATATGTTCTAAAGGTAAAAGGCCGCCAATATGACCACTGCAGTTAAAGGCGGGATATAAACGAAACAACAAATAATAATATTTTTATTATTTATAAACATAGCGTTGCTATCCACATCTACCATCTATGGTTGGTCTGTCTCAACATTTCGTAAATTTAATTTTTGTTGTGTAAAAAGGCTTTCGTAGCTTTTAGCAAAATTACAAACCAGAAAGTTTGGTATTCCTTTATAATGATCCTATTCATATTTCTCTAGCGATCACTTGCATTGTCTAGGGAGAGTATTAAATTCCATCCAAAAGTTCGATATCGATATTTTACCGGTAATACGACGAGGCATTTCGGAAACTATGGTCTGTTAATTTTTTTAAACAATCCTACTTTATTTTTGCAGCGGTTATTAAATACAAGTGAAAATTTAACCGTAAAGTTATTTTCAACATTATCCATTTGGATTTAAGGCATTTGTCGTACCACTTTGCAAACTTTGAAGTCCTCTTTCCATGGAACTCCGCCGCCTGTGATTCTATGCTGCAACATTATCCGCTTCAAGCCAACGTGACCAAAACCATTTCTTCAAGTTTGGGAACAGAGATAGTTCACACGAAGCCAAGTCAGGGCTACACGCTAGATGATCAAAAACCTGCGTCTTGAATTGCCTCAGGGGGATTTTGAGTGCATGCAACAGTATACGGACAAGTATTATCATGTAAGAAAACCACAAAACTCAACATCCTTTGTCCTGATTTGTTGTTATACCTCGTTCGATGAACTCTACTATCAATACACCGTAATCCTTTAATATAAAACGGTTGTTACGTTTGGTGGCACTTTTTGGTTTCGCAGGGGCGTTGGCGTGACCATACCATTCAATGTCATTTGTTTTGACGTTCACGTACCGATTCTCTGTCTCACCTCCCGTGACAATCTGGTCGAGAAAACATTCACTTCCACTCTTGTGGCATTGAATGAATGTGAGTGCTCTTTCATCCTTATGCTTTTTCAGGCTTCAGATAGAATTTTCGGCAGCAACTGGAGGTTGCCTAACGTTTGTATCAGCTTTGCATTTTCATAGCCTACTGATTTGTGGAAAATCTCGTGGAGTCCTCAAAATTGTGAATGGAGGATTTTATCTGACCATATCATTCGCATCTATAACCAATTCGTCGTTTACAACAAGTCGTCCCCATTTTGTTCATCATGCACTGCCGTTTGCGAAAATTACAACACTAAGAAGGAAACGCATAATTTTAATTAATTTAATACCACGGATTAGGTACATAAGAAGTAACAAATGATAAACTTTTCAAATCTATACATGACCTTTGAGCCCTAATATTCAGCATTTGGTGTGGCCTCTATGCGCTGCAATTAGAGCTGCCATACGCCGTGGCATTGAATCAGAAATGTTCTGAATAAGTTCCTAGGAGATTTCCCTCCACGCAGTTTGTATTCGAGTCCACAAATCCGTGACACTGGTTACTGGAGAACCGTGACGCACCAGGTGCTGACCAACCATATCCCAGACATGTTCGATGGGCCACATGCCAGGCGAACGTACAAGCCAGGGAAGCAATGGTACCCGAACATTCCTCGCAATATGTGGCGGGCATTGTTCTGTTGAAATGTGGCCTGTGGAGATGCCTGAAGCAGGAGGAGTACCTCAGGCTCTACAACCACCGTTAGGTACCGGTTGCTGTTCAAAGTGTCCTCAATTCGTAGGAGGCGAGATCAGTTGTAACCAATGGAGCCCCAAACCATCACACCTGGTGTTTATCCACTATGCCGCTCAACACTGCAGCCCTCCAGGTTGCGCTCACCACAGAACCGCCGGACAGTATGCACCATCACTGTAACACATGTAGAAACGGGACTCGTCCGAAAAGACTACATTTTACCACTGAGCAACCCAATGACGGTGTTCACGTGCCCATTGCAGTCGGAGGAGCTTGTAGTTTCTGGAGAATGGAAGCCGACGTAATGGCATGCATGCACCCAGTCCAACCTGCAGCAAACGGCGATGAACCGTTGATGCAGACAAGTTCACACCTGTTGTAGTGCTCCAGCCATCACTGTAGATGAAGCTGTACGGTCCGTTATGACCATGCGGACAAGATGACGCTCATCCCGTGCTGTGGTCATGTTCCGTGGTCCAGTAACCGCTCATCGCTGCGTACGACCTTCATCTATCCACTGCTTGCACACACGCATCACTGTCGTAGCAGCATGTCCTGTACGAGCCGAAATGTCACGGTATGACAAACCCGCTTCCCGGAGACCGATCATTCTGCCCCGTTCGAACTCACTCACATACCGATATGGCTCCCTTTGACGTCGACGAGGCATACTGGCACTCACTTTATTTTTCCACCTTGTTTGACAGCTCTGCACTGACTACACTGGGCGCAATACTAACCTTGTCGGACCGACACGAGAGGGCTCTGCTCGGCCTATGTCTACCCCATCTCTCTGCACACCTAATCACTTATTGCTTGCACACTCTTCTACACTTCCAAGTTTGCAATTATTCGGAAAATTCTTTCTTGGTGCTACAATTTTCTCAAACGGCAGTGTAGATGTTTATGCGTCCATCTTGAAATTTACAACCCGACGAACAATACTCTTATGCATAATGTGCCTTACACTGCGGCAAACTCAGGATGACAAGCAGCTGCCGTTTGTTTGTTTGTTTTTTGCACTTAAAATATATTGCTACACGTATCTAACGTTTGGCGGGAGCTGGTATTGCTGCTCACATTTCACAAGCCTGTCTTGGTGAAAAAAACAGTCGAATGTAATCTCATAGTGACTGCCAGGAGCACACTGAACCAGTTACACAGCGAATCAAGAAAAGCGCTGCTATTCCGCTCCTCCAGCTCATGAATGACGAAACCGGAGTTTACTTTGTGAATTGTCCTTTTACATTCTATGATGTCTCCTGAATCCCATAAAAGCATTTTCGTATAAAGAACTATGGAATTTGTGTCTATGTGAAGAGAGAGAGGGGGGGGGGTGCGCGCTCGATTAATAATAAGCTTTGCATTTAAGTTCGGTAGTTTCCAAGCATGGAACACGAAGATTTTCAAGAAAATCCTTCATTCCAATCTAAAATTAGATGGAAAAAAATTATTACTTTCTCCACCACGTACATAGTAGGTAGAACAACTATTGCATTCCACACAAAATTTCAATACCGAGAATGTTTTCAAGACCCCTGAATAAAAAGAAATATATTTTTAGAAAAAGGTCCCTGTGTGTGTATGTATGTATGTATGTATGTATGTATGTATGTATGTATGTATGTGTGTGTATGTATGTATGTATGTATGTGTGTGTATGTGTATGTATGTATGTATGTGTGTATGTATGTATGTATGTATGTATGTGTGTATGTATGTATGTATGTGTGTATGTGTGTGTATGTATGTATGTATGTATGTATGTATGTATGTATGTATGTATGTATGTATGTATGTATGTATGTATGTATGTGTGTGTGTGTATGTGTGTGAACAGCATAACTCAAAAATGAAAAGTCCAATCAACAGCAAACTTGGTATTTAAGTTCAGTACCTTCCAAAGAAGCTACAGGAAGATTTTCAAGGTAATCCCAAACCCCAAACTATCCACTATGTGGAACACTTTTTGTAATTTTGTATTTTGTAAAAAATGACTAACAATTATAAGTAAAATACCATATATTAAAGATATGAGCGATATAAAATGTATATTCTGAATTTTCTGAGAACAGCCTTGGAAATTCTCTTCATTCGGAAGAATTCTTTATAATCTTATATAACTGGTAAACGTTAAGAGTTAGACAAAAACGTACTTCACAAGTAAATGTAGATCTCTTTAAAACAAACAATTTATTTCAAATATTTGTGGCATCAGCCATATCAGAGATATCCGTTATTAACGATTCAAATTGTTCAAAACTTAAGTCATTCTCTTAAACTCTTTTCTTAAAGTTGTTTCTCACGATTGCGTGGAAAGAGTATGGAATTTTAAGGCCAGCATATGGCGTCCAGTTCTTAAACATTTGATTATCGCTGTTCTCTTTGTATCTATAACGAAATGTGAACTATAGCTATTTCGGCAAACGTTTATTTGAATTAAAGTGAGGTAAATAAAAAAATAAGATTTAGTTTGTATATCCAATAATAAACGATAGACGGTACAGGAAGCTGTGTGAATGTACCACATCAGATTTTTTACCATGTTTGTGAAAATGTTTAACTTTAAAGTTCAGATTATAGCAGCGATATAGTTGAAGTAGTATTTATGTACATGATTCTTCATTCCATTATCGATTATATCCATGTAACTGAAAGCATTGCTTCGTTTTGTACCAAATAAAGTAGGAAAAAAAGTTTGTTTTCTCTTCCAGCATAAATACTGATATTCATAAGAATGCACAAATAAATTCGTTATTACTTTGTATAACAAAATACATTTCTTCAATGTTAACATTTCAACATATCTGAAACAAATTTAACAATGCCGCAGATAATAATATTTATTAGCAAGCTCATATTCAAGTAGTATATTAACAACAAATTATATAATTAATACCACTCCACCTTCATAAATATATTATGTCCATAAATAAGTAAAGAAACTGATGCATACAATAAAGTAATTTAACATAGACATTAATTATTATCATCATCGACTTCATGGTATAGGACTTCTGGCCTGTTCTGGTTCTTGATTTCACCGCCTTTTTAAATACTCTAGAAAAAAAGGTTACTTGAAATGCCGAAATGTAATAATGATCTGTTTTTTTCTAAGTAGGTATTTTTTGGTAAGACCTCATCCTCATCCTAGGTTTCAAATACAAATTCTGAGACATGGCACAAAACGCTGTTTCTATAATTTTAAAATAACGCAAATGCAACATAAAATTTATTCCTTAAATTTTCATATCATAGGTCTTGCAAAAGAAAACAGTTTTCATTTCTCGGTAAACTTAAAAATGTTGGTAACAGGTGAACGTGGTGCGAAAAGGTAACTGCGTTTTGTGGATTATGATAAATTATTCAATTAAAAGACGTAAAAGTTAAGGGAATGTTGTTTTCTGTTAGAACACCGATCTCATTGAGCATCAGCGGTTATGTAACTAAGAAACGTTTGTGATACATGTAAAATAGAGACGTCTTTACATACCGAAAGCTTAATTAAAAAATGTTTTCGATTTTTGTTTGGTCAGCATTAGCGGAACAAATGCAATAATTTGTAATGACTAGCCATGTAATTCCTGGCCCGAACCATTGGTGCTTGTGAAATTGGCATTTCGCATATTGCCAGCTTTTAAATGCATTAAATATTATTTCGTTATGTTGTTAATAGGGAATTAAAAATGAAAGGCGGAAGAATGATTGGGAATAATAAAACAGGACAAATAAAATATATAACTCAAGAACCCTTGCAAAAAACAAGAAGAAATAAATCGGCAGATATGGCTGACAGACAAAAAAAGGAAGATTGCTAGAGAATTAAAATCTAAAATCCAAAGATTTACTCAAAAAAATGTGAAAGAATGAAGCTTCTACTATGTGCCAGACTTTGACAGTTACTATCATAATCTTTAGTTTAGGCATTCATTCTTATGGTGTAAAGTCCTTATTCCTTCATTAGGAATATTTTGTATAACGACTACAACACGGGAATTGACAGAAATGACAAGTGCTTAAATAATGGAGACTATTGTGTGGAGAAATAAAGTAAGCTTCAATTTTGTAAGGTTTTTTTTTTTTTTTAGTAAAATCGTTTTTGAATACATTAAAGCCAAACGGTCATCACTTCCGGAACTACCCTCGTAATATTGTGGTTACATTTTTTGTTTTGTTTTACAACCCTCAAAATTTGTGACTTTGTTCTGTGCTCTCTATTAATATCCCTTTAGCCTTACCTCCACGTGTTATTAGTAATGATCTTACGTCTGCAATTTTACTTTCCTCTAAAAGCCATCCGAAATCCTTAAATTTACTTTCCATTTTACAGCTCTCTGTAATTCCTTTTTTTTTTCTTTCTTTACTTTTTTTCCTTTCTTGATAATAATCGTATGCGAATAAAGCAGAGGTTATAAATTATTCATTTAAAAGCCATACAGCTGCTTTAAGATGAGCTTATGCAAAAGTCAAGAGGAAGTTTGAATAATCAGGGCGCCTTCAAGAACGTCACGATCGAAGTCGCGGAAGTGGAATCATGAGTTTGCTTCAAAACCTCTTCTGGACTCATGACTGTGGCTGAAACTACAGATATTCTCGGGAATATTACTATTTTTGGGGTGCAAATGACGCCAAGCTCACTGGCCATCATTTCTGTATTAATTATTGCTTTGTGTGTTATTAGTAACATCATTACACCACGAGGAAAGAATGAGCCATGGGTGCAGCACTTTTGGCTTCATTCGGAAGATGCTTGGCTTCATTCTTTAATTTATAGACATTTATGCGAATGTTCATTTCTCCACATTTAATTCATATAATTGCCTTGAAACAATACTCGTTTTATCAGGGGTTCGTCATAAGAACACATAAGTGCAGCTCTTACAAATTACTATAGAGCAGCAATTTTAAGCAGCATCCTTGTTGTAACGGCAATGAAAAGGAGAATTCATGCCACTTTGTGCCACCGTATATCAGCTGGCAAGAAGCCAAGTTTATTAATGCTTAACTGTTATATTCATACGTGACTGTTACATTAGACATTGTGATCAATTAAAGAATGTACCATATATAACAAAATCACATAGTTAGGGGTTTAGATGCACAAATTTCGTTTATGATTAAATGAATGGAAAGTATTTTACAGTTTAGTCAGTCTATATGATTCACATGTTTCATCTGTATCAGTGAACATCGTGCATCATGGAGGTATCAGACGAAGACTTCCACGTCCCACAGCACGTCCCGACCTCCGCACCCAGGTGAAGCTGCCCAGAAGTGTCTAAAAGCCACCTCCACATTGCAGTTTTGTTGTCAATTCCTGGTGCTTTTACAGCTGAAGCAAGGCCGAGGAAAAGGTGCCTCAGCGCTATCAGAAAGTGAAACATCCTTTTATCCCTGAAGTAGTAACCAAAATTATACCAGTCTTTCTACAGAAGTGTACTCGGAGTGCCACACAAAATCTTAATTAATGTGCTGGTTCTGTTATATGGACAAAATGTCTTAAACACAATTTGTGTCAAAAAACAAAATTGAAATTACGTGACAAATGTGAGGCAGAGATAATGGCCGTTAGAAATATTAAACTAGTGAGGGAGCCCAAGTTATCGTGACACAAAAGAAAAAAAAATCCTTGTGTTACATTCATATGACTTTCCCTGACCATCCTTCTATTTACTTGATATTGGAGATAAACATCTGTAGAAATGGTTTTATTGCATATTTCCTTGTAGGTGCAAAGGTACAATGGGAATAGGGGAATACAGTAGGTTTAAGCGAGAGTAAAACTTTTTAAGAGCTGGTCGCTGTTATGAATTGACGACTTTGATATTCCGTTCTCTTTTGAGGCAGTAGTTTTAACACTTAAATGAATTCAGTCAAATTATATAATATATAAATTCAATAACAGCCCGCCTTTAAGCAATATGTGTATGTAGCAATATATAAAAAGTGTATATTACAGTCATTGTATATATTTATATTATTGTATACATGTAATAATGTTATCTGAATGTATTACGTAATTTAATAATGTAGGAGCTGTAGAATAATAGGTTAAAAGTTGCTAACAATGAGGTAATTTTGAGGCAATAATGAGTAAGAAAGTGTAATAATTCTACTAGTCATTCTTGGAGCAACAACAATGTAATTTTTATGACAGTTTATAAAATAGCCAATCAACAACCAGAAAAAAATTTTAGTTAAATAAAAGTATTCTTTTGGATTAGGAATAGCCAATCAGAGACTTGAAATACAGAAATTTACAAATTTAGGCGCTAGAAATTAAGTCAGTTCCTTGTAGACAGTTCTCATAACTGGACGCGAGATGTGTCCTCGAGAAACTTAATATGTATTTTGTGTGAGACAAAAACAGTTTACTGTTAAAACGTGCAAGTAATTAACAAAATAACCTCACAGCTCTCTTTATCAGTGAAGTGTTATTTAAATCAAACAAGTGGAGTGAACAAAAACTTAAATCTCTTTAAGCCTACATTCTTCAGTCGCACCGCTCCCTGCTAAGATATTCATGTCTCTAAAAATATATATAAATACTGCCGAGGCAAACATGAATATATAATATTTAAAGAAACAGTCAAATTACAAAGTTAATATTTTTAAATTTGGGGCGAAGGCTTCCGGGTAGCATACGTGCGGTTGCAACTACTTCAAGTTCGGCTCCCAAAAGTTAAAATATAATACAACTCCTTCAATACAACTCATTTTTTACTTTGCATAACCAGGAGAGAAAAGCTCTGATGCGTTACACTCACATGACTTTCTCTACTCTTGCACAGACTATTTTTAGAAACGCTTATTCTCCAGTGGCCAGTTTCAGCATCTCCTTTCATAACGTTGGTAACTAAAGCCTTTAAAAGTAATTTTAATGTTGTATGGTTTCCTTTCTATGATAGCGGCAGACGGCAACAAGCGCCGAGGACGCGGACAGGGAAAACACCGCGCAACCGGTTCGTAGTTTTTTGGCTCTCCCTGTATTTTCGCAATAATTTTCGCTCAGACTTGAGTCAACCTAAAGAGAGGCAACTGAAGCTTGTCATACCACAGCAATAAAGCATGCCTGCCACAGCCACACGTGTAGAATATTATGAGCTCGGGGTAACACAGATGCATGCAGGGGGCAAGTGGACTTGTCAAAGTGTCCTCACACTAAAAATACCGCAACAGGTTAATTAATCCCATGCCAATTACAAATATGTGTGCGTCGTGCGGCAGGAGTATCGACCTCGCCAGCAGCCTGGTCCACGTCTTAAGAGATGCTGCTAGTGCTGCAGACTCCGCTAATGAGATCACCTTTCATCTCCTTCGTCTCTGTACCCCATTACTGAGAGTTGATTCAAAAGGAAATAATTATTGTGAGACAGGGGCGTCCACCTCTTTGCAATCAAACGCGCACTTTCACTCTCAACTTTAGATTTTGGAGGTCGAGGTCCAAGCTACATAGATTACTATTGTATTCTTCATTTTTGCTTTTAGAAGAGGATATCGTGTTTTAAAAACTTGTCTACTATTTCCTATCACAAAGGAAAATTATTTTGAAAAACAAAATCGCCTAGGAGACATTTCGAGAGAAAAAAAACGCCGTTGTGCAAAACTATTTTAAAATTGATGTATATTATCCATTTTTAGGTGCGTTCGTGCTTTATTTTTTCATAATGTATCCACTCGCGCAAAATATAAGCTACGGGCCTAAAAAAATAAATATCAGACCACCTCTAGGGTCGAGTGGTCAGCGTTTTGGCTTCTCAACCAGAGGTCCAGCGTTTCATTACCGGCAGGATATCGCAGAAGTTTTCTTTATTTAGAATTATTCTCTACCTCTATGAGTCTTAAAGTTTGGATTTGAGAGTGTTTCCTAATGAAAATGACTAAAATAAAAGTTAAATACCTACAGTCAACGAGTTAGTAACACCATCATTGTTTCTAAATAAAGTCATAGCGATATCATCATAGAGATTAAAGGCGGTTGTATAAATGAAACAAGAAAAAGCAAATTATATAGCATCACTGGTATAAATATAGTTTAACAACAGAGCCATTTTAATAGTGAATGCCTGAGAGATATGAAAAAATTAATCAAGTGGATTTGAAACTCAAATTGTTTTACTACATTCTTTTCTAATTCTGAAAATGTTTTGTTGCCCAATATTGCACTTTGTAGATTTTAAACTATGCCATTCAGAATATGCAGCAAAGTATTCAGGTTCCATCCTATATCATTTGAATATGATTAAACATGGTAAACTTAAAGCGCAGAAAATTTACTTTAAATCACTTTGAAATTAAGAGTCATTTATTTACTCAGGTGTTTATGTATGACGTACTTAGGGGGATTGCAGGTTTCATAGACCTCTAAATTTTGTCCAGTATATACACAAATTTAAGTTAACTAAAAATAATTATTTTACAAACACTAAAATTTTTGTGAAAAATTGGGCGAAATTCCATCCATAATGCCCCCTTAAATACTGAAGCCTGAAAGTTGTGGATTTGAAAATACCAATACTTTACTATCCAGATAGCAGACTTTATTTTCTAATTTGGAAAATGCTTTCTTTATCCAACAGAAGGTTTTGCAGTTCCTTGAGCTTATTTTTCTAAATAAACAATATACCTTTCGAGTTCCTAGCATAAAAATTATGACATCCTATAGCATTTGAAGGTGAGTAAAAGTGGTAAAAATAAAAGTCCAGAAAATTGTTTTAAACTCACTTTAAGAGTCATTTAATGTGCATAAGATACTTAAATATTATGTAAGTAAGGGAACTTCAAAGCATCATAAGATTCTAAAATGTGACCAGCATAGGTATACTATATTTTTACTTTCTCTACTACGTATAGTAAGTAGGGGAAGTATTGCATTCCACCCAAAAATTTGATACCGAGATTTCACCGGAAATAAATGTTTTGAGACCCCCTGAAACCAAAAAAAGCATTTTTGGAAACATGTCCGTGTGTGTTTCTCTCTCTCTCTCTCTCTCTCTCTCTCTCTCTCTCTCTCTCTGTGTGTGTGTGTGTGTTTGTTGTGTCTGTCTGTCTGTGAACAGCATAACTCAGAAACGAACAGTCGGATAAACACCAAACTTGGTATTTAGTTTCAGTATCTTCAAGAGATGCGACACGAAGGTTTTCAAGAAAATCCCCCCACCCCAGATTAAACTTTACATGGAACATTTTTCGAAAATTTTAATTTTCTCAAAAATTGCTATTACGATTTTGATTAAAATATCATATGTTTAAGATATTTTTATGACAAATGAAATATATATATCCCGAATTTTCTGGGAATGTCTCCAAAAGTATTCTTCATTGTGAACGACTTTTGCATAACTGGTCAACCATTAGAGATAGACAATATTTTACTACACAAATATGTAGAAGGCGTTAAAATACACAATTTATGTCATATACATTTTTTGTTGGGTGAAGCATTTTCGAGATATTGCTTGTTATTCCCATAAATTTTCCAATACTTATACTTTTCTCAAATTCGTTATTCATTTTTTTTTGTCCTGGTAATGCAAAGAGAATGGAATACTCCATATAGCAACCACCTCTTAAAATATTTGACTATCACTTAAAGCCTAGCAATTCCCCTTGCATCTACAAGAAAATTAGCAATAAGCTTAACATCTCGATATCTCGATTAACATGAAGCATATGGAGAATAAGCGTTTGTAAAGTAGTTTGTACACGTGTAGAGAAAGTCATGTCAGTGTAAAACATCAGATTTTTTCTGATAAATTGGCCAAAATTAACACACATTTAAATATAAATTATTTTTTCTCCTGGCATTGTGTTTTATGAAATTCATTATTTATAATTAAAACAAACGACTGCTAATAATGAAGATTTCCTCGTGTGCACACGAGTTTAATTTGTTTTCAAAGTGTTTAATTAAGTTAATGACAGTGAAAACAATAGATTTATTTAGACGTTTATACAAACTTTTCAGCCCATTACTTTGAATTTGAACCAACAGCCTGACAACTTGTAAAGAACACATTTCAGTTTACTTTCTTGTTTCAACCACAAATCTTCCTTCATTTAAAGCTGTTTTTATTTTACAATGACTTTTGAAACCATCTAATTTATTCTAAAATTAGCCGGCCACCCGACGCTGCATGGGTAGCTATTTAAACTGAAGTATAATTTAATTTCATTTACCTACACCATTCTTTATGCAATTACTGTGCAATGATCTATACGTTTTTGTGGCGAATCCTCTACTTTACACCTTATAATTTTAATTTTTTACATACCTGCGTATACTTTATAACGGATGAAAAATTCTTGATATTCACCCAAAAGGATGTGAAACATGACGGAATGCCTGGCTTTTTAACCTCCCCCCGAAGGTCTTCAAAGTTCTGGAAACGCTGCGTAACCTATATATACTCTTTAACTGCGGAATAATTATCTATCGGAATGGCTGAGTAATTTTTGCTTTCGCTGCCTCGTACTTAATAGTTAGAGAAGGTGTTGGATTCCATCCAAAAGTTCCATACCGAAATGTCAGGGAAATGCCTGTTTTGAGGCCGCCTTAATAAAAAACCTTTATAGAAAAAGGTCCTGTGTGTATGTGTGTGTGTGTGTGTGTGTGTGTCCGTGAACAGCATAACTCAAAAACGAAAAATCGGATTAATACCAAACTTATTATTTAAGTTCAGTATCTTCCAAAGATGCGACACGATTTTCAAGAAAATTCCCCCACCCCCAACTACGCTTGTCATGGAAAATATTTAGAAAGTTTTGATTTTTTAGAAAATGTCTGTAACAATTTTAATTAAAATACCACACACTGAGGATATTTAGATGAAAAATAAAATTTATATCTTAAATTTTCTGGGAATAGCTCGTGAAGTTCTCTTTATTCGGAAGGAATTTTGTATAATCTTTTATAACTGGCAAACGTTAAACTGCAGACGAAAACATACTGCACAAAACATTGTAGGTATCTTTAAAACACACAATTTATTTAAAGTAACTTTTTAGCGAGATACCGTTATTAATCGTTCGAACTGGTAATTCTTTCTGAAGTCCCGTCGACATTCAGTTGTTTCTCGCGATGTCAGGGAAACAGTAGAATTTTAAGGCCAGCATATAGCGTCAAGTTCTTAAACATTTGACTATCGCTGTTCTCTTTGTATCTAAAACGAAATGTGTAATGTAGCTATTCGTGCAGAGGTTTGTTTGGATTACAATGTAGCAGGTAGAAAAATAAACTTAGTAAGTATAGATACAGTAGGGGAAATTTTAAATCTTGTCTTTCTCTTTTGTCCCATAGTAGTTTAATAACATAAGCAGAAAGCCTTGATATACACTATGAAATGGAGGTGAAGCTAGTGAACATGAAGATTCCCTACTCCCAGCCACCAAGTTAACCTCTGTGGAAAAGAAACATACTCTGCGATCATCGAGAAAAACAATCTCAGCTGTTAATTGTAAAATGTTGGTTGCTTGATTTCTAATGTTAGCTGGACACAATTTTCTCTCTTTATACAATTATTAAACACACCCTGCTAATGGTCTTGATTATAACATACAAAGGGAACGAAGCAAACTTCCTTACATGAGAAACATTAAAATGTTGGTAATGGTTCGCATGTGTATCCAGCGTTATAAGAAGATTCGATTCTGATTTAGAGTTGCTAAATCGTGCTTATCTACATAAATAGTACTTGGAATGAAATATTTGCGTTATTTGTCTTATTATACACGCATATTTAACTATTTTCTACTTCATGGTGTTCTCAATTAAAAGTCCAAATTTTCTTCGCAAGCATGTTCCCTTAACTTCAATGTATTAGTATTCATGCACAAGGGCTTTGTAAAACCTTTTTAAAATGTTATTAATTTATGAAATGAAATTAGAAGGTGTTTATAACCCCATTCCTCGAGTAAAAATTGGGTTTTTTAATGGTGAAAGAATTATCAAAATCGATTGAGTGGTTTTTGAGACTATCCTACATACACACACTCTTTACACGAGGGGCGTCCAATAAGTAAGTTTCACTATTTTATAAAAAAAACCTTACACACAATTGATCATATTTAATTAATTTTATATATATTGTACATTTTTTCTGTTACTTTTCTACATAGTCAACATGTTTTTCCAAGCATTTTTGGGGGCGTGACACGTTTTTCCAAGCCAATGTTGTACAAGGTCGAATCCTGTGCTCGCAACCAGCTGTTCACTGGTTTGACGTCATCATGGGTGTTAAAAGTGCTTACCTTTGAGTTGGAGGAACATGTGAAAATCACTTGGGCCAAGCTCCGGTGAATACGGAGGATACGAGAAAACTTCCAAGTTGAATCTTGAACCAGACGGAGCTCAGAAGATTCAACTGGGAAGTTTTCTCGCATCCTCCATACTCTCCAGATATTCTCCCAAGTGATTTTCACATCTTCCCCTGAATCAAAGATTATCTTGGAGGTACGCACTTTAACACCGTGACGAGATCAATCAGAAGTCTGGCCCGTGCTCGTAATCAGCTGTTCACTTCTGATTGATCTTCGTCACGGTGTTAAAGTGCTTACCTCCATGATGACCTTTGAGTCAAGGGAACATGTGAAAATCAGTTGGAAAAGATCTGGTGTATATGGAGGATGCGAGAAAACTTCTCAGTTGAATCTTCTGAGCTCCGCCTGGGCTAAGATTCAACTTTGAAATTTTCTATCCTCGTTATTCACCGGAGCTTGGCCCAAGTGATTTTCACATGTTCCTCCAACTCAAAGGTAAGCACTTTTAACACCGATGAAGAAGTCAAATCAGTGAACAGCTGCTTGCGAGCACAGGCCCCGACCTGGTACAACACCGGCTTGGAAAAACTTGTGTCACGTCCCCAAAAATGCTTGGGAAAGCGTTTTTACTATATAGAAAAGTAACAGAAGGAATGTACAATATAAATAAAATTAATTCAAAATGATCAATTGGGAGTAATGTTTTTTTTTATAAAATAGGGAACCTTGCTTATTGGACGACCCTCGTATTACTGTAGATATAGCAATTCTGGCATTGCTGAAAAAGAAACAATATTTGAAAATTTCGAAGGCGGAACTGCAGAGCTTACAAAGGGAGATGCTAACTGGAAAATTTTGGGCGCCTTAAATTAAACACTCAGACACAAATCTTATCATAGCAGTTGGGATATTAATGAAAAAAGAGTAACAAATCAGCGCAACACATTTAAAGCCTACAGGCAAATGTCAACTCGAGCCCTAGATGGGCATTCTGGCCCTCCCAAAGAGATAATGCTGGTGTTTGGGACTGCGGAAATGAATCTCTAGATTGATACATTAACCTAGGAAGCATTTCAACGTGTTATTAGTTGCGCCAGGCTCAGTCCTTAATAATGATCTGGTCTACCGAACCGGTGCATTGGTGGTGCAATGCCTTCACTTAACGAGGAAGATTATCTATCGTCTGATGGTTAGCAGGTATTTAAGATTATATAGTTGGTCACTGACTTGTATGTTATTGGAAAACATTAGTCATGCGTGCTAAATTCATATGAAGTGCCTCTGCCATTTGTAAAACGACAGTTCGAAGGATGCAGTCAACCAGAAAACATGTCATTAAGGAATACCCACCTAATGTTAATAGCACATTGCACCACAAGGTTGGAAAGTAAGTTTTAAAGAATCTAAGAATGTTTCTACCTCCAAAATTCCACAAGACAATTCTCTAACATCTCTTGTGTAATCCACTTTACTTAATTCATACTTTGAATACACACGATGCATAACCTGAAACAGTTATTGATTTAATAATTTTATAGGTATGCATATGAATAGTGACAATATCTTATCTGTTTAAGTATCTTATTCTTCAATTTAATACCTCAAACATGTTGAATGTAACCAAAATCGTTATAGACGTTTTGAGGAAAAATAATCATAATGCTTTATGTAACATTCCGAGCCAATAGAGTATAAATTTGATTTGTTTCTTTTGCTGAAATGACAGTATAGAAAATCGGGGCACAAAGAATAAAAATTAAGATAAAAAAGGAGATGACTGAGAAGCAGCATTGAATAAAGGAAGGAAAGTAAAACAAAACAAAAAAGGAATATATAAAAGACAATAAGAAATTAAAATTAAAAGAAGAAATAAAACTAATAAAGGTGAAGCCAAAATAAGAAAGAGTGGTAAAAAGAAAAATGAGCCTCTTAGAAAAGAGAACAGGAAACTGATATGTAAATGTAAATAAGAGGAGAAACTAGTATGAAACAGGAGGGAGAAGGTATTATCTTTTCACAAAGCGGAAGAAAGAGAAAAGCAACCAGGAAGAAAGAAGTGGGAAGGAAACAGAAAACAATAGGTAATTGTGTGAAAGAAATATAAGAATAGAAGAAAAAATAGGAAGTAAGCAAAAGGAAGAATGTAGGAAATTAAAGAAAAGAGGATCAGAGACAAATAATCGAAGAAAAGGATAGTAGGAAGAATGAGCTTGGGCGAAGTATAAAATAATCTCAGGCGAGAAGAAACAGGAGTAAGGAAGCAATAAAAAAGAGAAAGGAAGATAAATGTTAATAAGAATGAATATGCATAGCAGAGAAGAGAAACTTTCATAAGTAGAAAATGCAAGGAAAGAAAGACGGAAGACTGAAGAGAAATAAGGCAAGAAAAGAATTTACCAAAAATAAGACAGTAGATAATAACTGTTTCAAGGAATAAGTGAAGGAACACGTGGAAAAATTGCAGTAAAAACAATGACGTAGGAGGAAAAAAGAGAACATGTAAGAGTAGCAGTAAGATGACAGCAAAGAGCAAATAAAGCAGTGCTGAAGGAAGCAAAAACAATAGAAGAAAAACAACGGGTTTAGAATGTATCACAAGGTAAATTAGAAAACGTCAAGAGAGACAACATGCTGTTTCGGCTTCACTGTTCTCACAACTGCTTTTTGCTCTCATTTCACATTCAAGTACTAACTTTTTAAACACATTATACTGAAAGGCTTACATTTATTACTCTCAAAGAGGTTCCGATTTAGTTTCTTATCTACCAAATCCAAGCATCAAGGTTGCTAGCTATTTAATTTAATTATTATTTTGATTGTAGCACTGAGAAAGATTGCCACTGTTTTTATTACTGCTGCCAACCGCCTCCTAGTGTAATGAAAATACCAAATTGGATTCAAAATACCAATTGGATTTCTCAAGATGCATGAATCTATGTTTTCTGAATACATAAGGAATACTTTACAAAAATCTCTTTCACGTGACTTTCTCTATCCTCTATCGTTTATTAGTGGGTACACAAATTATTCTTACGAAAGCTTATTTTTCTATCTAGTTCATTTTAGTCCAAAAAACCTTTGCAGAAATAGCTACATCACACATTTCGTTATAGATATAGCGATAGTCAAATTTTTAAACACACGACGCTATACGCTGGCCTTATAATTTCATACTGTTTCCATGCATTCGCGAGAAACAACTGAATGTTAACAGGAATTCAGAATGACAAATGAACAATGCGGACCATTAATAACGAAAATCCTGGAAATGCCTTACGCCACACAAAAGTTATGTGAAATAAATTGTGTGCTTTAAAGAGATCTACACATTTTTGTGTAGTACGTTTTCGTGTATCGCTCATTTACCACTTTTACAAGATTATGTAAAATTTCTTCCGAATGAACAGGATTTCGCAGGCTATTCCCAGAAAATTCAAGGCATACATTTTATTTTTCGTGTAAATATCTTTAATATATGGTATTTTAATCAAAATCGTTGAGTCATTTTTCAGAAAATCCAACATTTCAAAAAATGTTCCATGTAAATGGTAGTTGGGGGTAGAGGGATTTTCTTGAAACTCTTTGTGTCGTATCTTTGGAAGATACTGAACTTGAATACGAAGTATTTATCCGACTTTTTCGTTTATGAGTTATACTGTTCACAGACACACACAAACACACACACTTTCTCAAAAAATCCTTTTTTATTCAGCGGGCCTCAAAAAAGTATTTCCGGTGAAAACTCTATATAAAATTTTTGGATGTAATGCAATAGGTACATTCTCTACCTAATATGTAGAGAAAGTAAAAATCTATTGTTTTTCATTTACATGACCTTCCGTAACAAATCGTTTACTAGTGATATACGTTAGCAGAAATGTAGCTAGATTTCCTTGTAGCTAAATGAGGGATAAATGGGCTAAACCGATAGTTACATTTTTGAAAAGTAGATCGGTATTGAAATTCTACTCCTGCATGACATTACATGAAACAATGGAATAGTTACTGAGCTTATCAAAGTATATAAAATATTTTCAAATGAAAACCAATAACAAAGAATATCTAGGAAAGGTTAACTGCACAGTGTTTTTATCTTATTAAACAGAAATACATTTTGGGGTTATAAGGTTTTTGCCTAATATTTACAGTTTAGCAGTTCTACTAAAGTGTAAAACTTAATTTAGAATGAAAAGGACTTCGCCAAGCTATTCCCAGAAAATTAAAATCTACATTTAATTTGTCATGCAAAGATCTTTAAAAAAATTGGTAGTTTATACAAAATCGTAAGAGCATATTTCAGAAAATCCAAAAATCGAAAGGTAGGGGGAATTTTCTTGAAAATCATTATGTCACATCCTTCTATGATGCTAAACTTAAAAATCAATTTTGGTATTTATACCACATTTCATGCTTTACTTATACTGCCCACACACACACACACACACACACACACACACACACACACACACACACACACACACACTCACCCATACACATGCACTTACTCACTCACGAGCGGACCTTTCTCTAAAAATCTGTATTACATTTACATAACTTTCTCTACCAATTATCATATTTTTATCTTGCTTCTGCTAAGCATTCTTACAGAAGCCTATTTTACTACCAACTCCATGTTAATCCAAATAAATGTTTGCAGAAATGGTTTAATTATGTAATGAGTTGTAGGTACAAGAGGGATACAGGAGGTGAAGCGATAATCAAACCTTTAAAATGCGGATAGGTTTATGTTGATTTTGAAACTTCACACTTTACATCACTACTAGAAATAAAATAATGGCCACCTAGCACTTCAGAAAGTATAGTAACTATTAGAAAGTTCAAACGAATAGGAAGAATATTGCGGAAATGGCTAACGCAACAAAAAGTTTAAAATAAATTATGTGTTTTAATACGATCTTTTCTGCATGGTAAGCTTTACTCTATCTCTTATAGTTTATCAGTTATTCATAATTATATAAAATTCATTCAGAATGAAGATCACTTCACTGGCTCTTCGGAGTAAATTTTAGTTATACAGTTGTTCATCCAAATATTTTAATCTAGTCAAAATCGTTACAGTCATTTTTTATCAAATAAGAGATAACGAAAATTTCCCCCTGTATAGTGTGGTTTGAGAGGGATTTTCTTGAAAATCTTCGTGTTGCAATCTTGGAATTGTTGAAATTAAATACGAAGCTTGGTATTTATCGAATTTTCGTATTTTAATTCAACGTTGAATTTTCGGACAGAATGCAATACTTCCACTGTCTGCTATATGTAGGGCTAGTAAATGTGAAACTGATTTTCTTTCTTCCTCTCTTTTTTCCAGGGAACCTCAAAACGTATCTCGATATCTAGTTATTGAATTGAATACAATACTTCCTCGACTACTATAGGTAGGCGGTAAAGAAAGTAATATAAATACAGGTATCCCTTATACAGAGTACTTTTCAATAACAAAAATTATTCTGCTTCTTCTTATTCACATCTTCTCCTCCTCTACTTCACGGATTAAGTAATATGGCTGTTCCGACTCACATTTGTCTCCAGCGTTTCCTAAGTCGCCCTCGATCTCTACTTCCTCTGGGCATACCATTTAAGACTGCTTTTGGGAGTATTTGTTTTCCATTCTTAATGAATTTTCATTGCACTTTTATTTCTTAGATTTTATTTTATAACTTATTAATTCTATGCTCAGTTCTTCCATTTCATTGTCTTTACAGACCTTTTGGGGGTATAAGGAAAAATTTCCATGTAGAAGTTAGAGATCGGGAATTTCATGAAAGTTTTCTCGCTGTTTCTGTGAACGTATTGGACATAAATACGAATTTTAACAATCACCCAATTTTTCGTTCTTGATCTATGTTATGCACACTCGCAAATTACATTTTTCTCTAAATACATTTTGGGTTAAAAAAAAATTCTGGTTAACGAATTTTGCGTGGTATACAATACTTCCTGTATACCATTGAATTGGATTGTTAAGCGGAGGTGATTCGGCGCTGATCCAGGAATTAGGATATTTACCGACGCTTCACGAGGGGGAGTTCCCGGGAGGGAGGGATGAAGCAAGGAGAAACTCCGGGAGTGACGGCACAGCAATGACAGGTCGCTCCAGACAGTATCCAGATTGAGACGTCCCGGCAGTCGGACGGACAGACTGGGTCCCCGTCCCACACAGGGTCCAACATCCCTCTTATGGCACGGTCCTTATACCCCGCAACCAGTCGAAGGCAGGGGGAAGGAGAACGTTCACAGAGTTCATCCTTTTTCCCTGCCACGCTGCACCGAAACACCATCGCCGACACTTCCAACTACTAAACAGATCAAACGCGGTAAAGGATGAATGAAATGATTAATGGGACGAAATGGAGGGACAGGGAATTCGGAGATGAAAGAAACCACTCGAGCATTCGCTTGACGACCCAGGAAAAAAAACGAAAAAAGCAATGGGTCGGAGTGAGCGGTCACCGGAGATCGAGCCTTGGACCTCCCGAATGCGGGCCACATGCGTTACTGCCTGAGTCATTCCCCTCTCTCTGTTTACAATAGGTAATCGATAGCCAGAATAAAATTTGCATATTTAACGAACGTTATGATTGTCCTGTTGTAAATTTCTGTCCATCTTTTATAACTTCACGCTTGTATGAAATTCTCTGAAATTCAATAAGAAATAAGAGAACTTAACACGATTATTATAAAAACTTTAAGGTATATCTACATTTTATTTTTCATTTCAGTATCTCAAATATGTTGCATTTTAACCGAAATCTTAAACATTTTGAGGAAAACTTTAATAAAACGTTTTCCAAGTAAAACGTAATTTGGCACTGGAGGAATTTTGTGAATTTTTTTGCGTTGTATACTTTATATATTTTGGCCTTAAAATTCGAAGTTTGATAATCATCCAAGTTTTCGTTTTTTAATTATGCTACACACACAATACTTACTATAAAACGATTTTTTTAGTTCAGGGAACTCTAAACGTGTTCCAGGTGAAATCGGAATACCTAGACTTTGGCCAGCATTACAATACTTCCACTATCTTCTATACGTAGATGTAAAGAAGGTAATTAACTTACATGAACAGCCTATAAAACTGAAGGTTTAAGCATGAACTGGCTATCAATGAAGAACTTTTGTACAGACGTTGCGGCTCCTGCTCCATCATTGAAAGTTCAGTGCTTCTGCCCTTAGTCCGTTTCGTCTTCTTAGCTAAACCTCCTGAGATTTAGGCAGTATTCAACCCTTCGCCTCTCAGTTAACTCGGAGCAACATTTCACTGGAGGATAGAGGAAAATGCCGTGAAGGGCTCCTCGAGAAATATCAATATGTGTCTGAGGGGGAAACAAGAAATGTTAAGTTTCTACCCTGAAGAATCGAGAATCCAGAGCTCCTCAATTAACCCTCCGGCAGACACATCGTGTTTCTTCAAATCAGACAGCATGAGGTTGGGCACACAGATTAGTAGATTGCTCTGTACTTTTCTATGTTACTGACTAAGTTACTTGTAAAACATTCATGTTTTCCGACTGAATTTAAAACCAAAAGCCTACATTTACACTTTAACAAACGCAGCAAACACACTGGATAGTTGAATCAAAATGAAAAATCGGATGCGTTACATTCACATGACTTTCTCTACCTACTATCCTTTATTTTAATCTCTCTTCTACAAGCTATTCTTACAAAAGCTTACTTTTCTATCTACTTAATCTTAATCGAGATAAACGTATGCAGAAATTGCTTTATTACGAATTTCGCAGAAGGTACCAGCCGAATGAGGCTGAAGCAATAGTTAGTGTGTCGCTATATGCTGACTTTGAAATGTCAAACTCTTTCCATGAAGCTGCTAGACACAGCTGAATGATGACCACTTCAAAAAATGGTGAAGAGTAGAAACTTATAAACCAATAACAACGCTTATCTCGGAAATGACTGAATCCACAATAACAATTATTTGAATTTTTTTTTCATTTGTATAGCTCCTCTTTGGCCATATCGGGGGCTTTGACTTGAGGAAGAATTGATGGTTTTATTCCTCGTTGAACTGTAAGGTGTTTTTTTTTAATTTTTAAACACTAAACACACCTTCACTCCCACATTCCTAATTCCAGACTCTGGGGAATAGCGAATGATTCTGGTAAAAACAAGATCCCCATCCAGCCGAGAATCAAAACCGGAACCTCCGAGTTGAGAAGTCAGAACGTGAACCACTCGACCGCAGAGGCAATTTGAGGTAAATTGTGTGTTTTAAAGTTATCTACATTTTTTGTAGTAAGTTTTTTGTCTATCTATAATGGTTTACAAATTATACAGTATTATATAAACAAAATAGCCTGTGAAGGGGACTTTGCAGGATAGTCGCAGAAAATTCAGGATGTATGTTTCATTAGTCATGTAAATGTATTTTAATAATTTTAATAATCGTTAGGTACGTGTTTGAGAAAATACAAATGGGAAAATATTCCATGTAAAGGGTAGATTAGGGTGGAAGATTTTCTTGAAAATGTTCGTGTCGGATGCCTGAAATATGCTGAATTTAAATACGAAGTTTGCTATATATTCGAATATTCGTTTCTGAGTTATGCTGTTCAACAGACACAGACCCATACACACACACACACACAAACATTTTCTAAAATGTATTATTATTATTATTATTATTATTATTCAGAAACCCCAAAACATGGATTTCCAGAGAAATCTAGATATGGATTTTTTTTATAGAACATAGCTTCCCCTACCTACTATAAGTATACCAAGCGAGATGGCTCCGGGTAACGTATGAGGTTCACATTCGGGAGGACCCAGGCTGGATTCCCATCGTCCGCCCGATCTAACCTTGGGTGTTTCGTGGTTTTCCCTGGTCGGTAGGGAATTCTGGGGTGGCTTATCGTCTACCACGATTACCTTTCCATGATTTAAATTTCATTCTGCTTTCTTTTTATGTCTCAGGTGTGCTTCTAGCCTTCGTGGCGTATGGTGATGCCGGACACATGGCGCGGATGCTTGCTCAATGGAAAGAGTATTCCCCGTGGACACTGGAGGGCTGCTTGGTTGAGCGTTCGTCGTTTCTGGGCAGCTCCGGTAGTGAGACGAGTTTTCGAACCATGTATTGTTAGGGACTTCAACGAGTATCTGAGCCTATCTACCTGCGGCCTGTAGCCTCCTGTGGTTCCACAGAAGGCTACTGGTGGTAGCCACAATAGATCTCTCATAGGTTGCAGTGCGCGAGGTGTCCCCCCTCTGCTGTATAGCTTATACCCTATACTACAACTAGATATGTGCCAGATAAAGGAGAAATGCAATGCCACGGCCGGGACTTTAACTTGTCAAGGCGGATACAAATTTCCAACGTGCCCCTACATGGCTGGTGTGAAAGAACAAATCATTTTTAAAACACTAACAATCATTTTCTCGTGTAAATATAGTATCTGGAGCCCGGAACTTTGCTTGGTGGTGTCATACTCGTAGTGTGGCAGAAGTTTCCAGACTAATAAAATAGCTTTTTCTCCGCTAATTAAGTCACAATCATTACCAGTTCTCAAGAATGACAACAGATAAATGCATATATTTTTCTACTTCAAAAATAAACCTGAATAACTTAGATGATTATTTGTAGATGCATTGGAGTTTAAAATAAGGTTACATAAAGCTCAGTGTGCAAATTATTTTTAGATATATGTTGTTCATGAAGCAAATCAAGTTGTCTCTCTTTAATAGAAGTCGGTACTGAATTTTCGTCCGAGTATGTTTACTTCAGTATGTACCCGCACTTAAATTCTTACCAGAATGTTTTCTAAAAGAAGTATATGCTTTATATTCAGTTTTATTTGTGATTCATTAAGTAGAGGTGAGAAAAGTTATATTTTTCAATAATATAGGGTTTTTCAACAAGAGTATCCTATCTTTGAACTTAAATAAAACACGTTCTATAAATGATAGAGTTTTATTATTTTATTCTGGAAAATAATTAATGTCATTACGTGTGAAACAGAACATCAAGTGACCGCCGCGACTTCGTTGGGTTGCGCGTATACGGTTGACGCAATTTTCAACGAGAGAAGAACGTAAATTAAGTCCAACTTCACGAATAACACACGTGATGTTATTAATAAGATCATTTACTGTTTCTGGCTTGTTGGCATAAACTCGAGATTTAACATAACTCCACAAGAAGTAATCCAACGGCGTTAAATCACATGACCTCGGGGGCCAGTTAACATCACCATCCCGGGAAATGATGAAACCTCTGAACTTCTCCTTCAAACGATCGATTGTTTCGAGAGCAGTATGACATGTGGCACCATCGTGCTGGAACCAGATGTTTCTGAGATCCATACCATTCAATTGAGGCCAAAAATTGTCCCTTATAAGAGCCCGGTATCTTTCCCCATTGACAGTTAGAGCCTCTCCATCTTCATCTTGGAAGAAATATGGACCAATAATTCCACCATACCAAAATCCACACCACACAGTAACGTTTTGGGGTTGAAGTGGTCATTCTTGAATCTGCATTGGATTGTTATTGTTCCAATAGCGGCAATTTTGTTTGTTAACACAACCATCCATCCAAAAGTGGGCTTCGTCGCTGAAGATGATTTTTCGACAAAAATCCGGGTCAGCTTCCAATTGCTCCATAGCCCAGTCAGCGAATACACGGTGCAATCTATGGTCGTTGGGCTTTAGTTCTTGAGTTAACACTATTTTGTAAGCGTGAAACTTCAAGTCCAAATGTAGATTTCGCCAAGTTGTGATCGGCAAAAACCTCAATTCTTGCGCTCGACGAGCAATGATTTGTTTCCGTTCTCGCGTACACTCTCACGAACGGCGCCTATGTTTTCTTTGGAGCGCCTACGTCGATTACGTACAGGCGTTCCTTGATCGCTGACAGAACCACTTCTTTCAAATTTATCGATCAAACGCCCAATCGTTCTCTCTCATAGACGATTATGCACACGTAAACTTCACGCAATACACGGAAGATTTGGCGAACAGATGATTCATGTTGATAATAAATTTTCACAATTTCCACGCGTTGCTGAATGCTGTAACGTTCCATGGTTATTTTTCAGTAACAACTGTAATCACATGAAAAAAATGACTGCTGTAACTCAATAAAAACGGCAGCTATCACATGTTAAAGATAGGACACTCTTGTTGAAAGACCCTATATTTCCCATCGTTCCAGTTCCAGGAAACACTACGTTACAAATAACCATTCTAAAGTAATAGTCAAGTACGGCCACGAATAACCGTTATAGCAAGATACTCTTGGTTTACCCTTATTTGAATGGGTCGACTTCTTTCGCACAAGCCGTGATTCTTTTGTCTGTTACGAATATTATCAAGCTGTAAGACGACCCTCCCTTCTTTTCTCTCCCTCTCCCTCTCCCTTCCTACATCCGGCATGGATGCGCGAATTCATAACGTAGGGTACGAACAGTACATATGCCATTTAGATATGCTCACTTAGGGGCCATTCACAATAAAAAGTAAGCATTAACTTAACCAATATGTTGTCTTTCAAACGGAAACATAAACAACCAATCGCAAAAAAGCTTGAAACAGCTGAGTTAATATGGCGGCCTGCGAAGCAACCACCGACAGTAAATACCACGACAAAAGGGGTTATATACATGCATCAAAAGGAACAAGAGATAACTACGTGGTTAAAGGAGTTAAACTCACAAAAAAGCACAACCTACCATCACAATTTGTTTTGCTGCGACTTGCATAGATATTCCAGTGATTCTGGCCCAAGGCCGTTAGCGAGTGAACACTTGGCGGCAAAAAATTTTATGTGAGCTGGCAGGATGATCACGTGATGAGTTGTATGGAGAATTGCTCTCTGAAAAATTAGTTTCTTGTGTTTTGACGTAAACATAAGTATGAAATCTTGGAACTTGCATACTCCTATGTTTATACTTCCATGTTTATAAGTTTATGGCCATGTTAATGTTTAAGTCAGCCAAAGTGAAATGGTGCATTAGGATAACATGATGCAATCTTCTATGCTTACGATATACTTATGTCTAAATTTCATTCCTTATACGTTAAAGGGATTCACGTGCTTAATGACTGTATCAGTTTCCATGACAATGATGATCAAATGCTCCAAAATAGCATCTCGGGTAATTGCTTTTCGTGAGTATATCACCAGGGCTCAATAGCACAATTTAATCTGAATGGCAATCATATTCGAACATGTAAACGAAACGGTTCCAAGATCTTGCATCATATGAATACTGGAACTTTTTTATTGTAACAACGAACTCCCTGCCATCAGAGCGTTAATTTTGGAACGGTTTATTAAAAGACTGCGTTAGTTTAAAGTTGGATGACTTATTTTTGAACTGTAAAACTGCACCTATGGCTATTTTTGGAACGGTTCCATCCTTGAAACTGCTCCAAAATAATGATTGCGTTTTACTTTTTCTCCCACATAGATAGTAAGTAGAGAAGGTATTGTATTCCAACCAAAAATTCGATACTGAGCTCTCACCGGAAATATATATTTTGTGGCCCCCTGAATCTAAAAGAAAAAAAAATTAGAAGAAGGTTCGTGTGTGTGTTTGTGAACAGCATAACTCAAAAACGAAAAGTCGGATAAATACCGAACTTCGTATTTAGGTTCAGTATGTTCCAGAAATGCGACATGAAGATTTTCAAGGAAGTCCCCCCCAACCCAAATTACTCGCACCCTTCACATGGAACATATTTCGAACATTTTAATTTTCTTAACAATGACAGCAAAGATTTGAATCAAAATAACGTTTATTAAGATATTTAAATGAAAAAAGTATACCTTTAATTTTCGGGGAATAGCCTGTGAAGTCCTCTTCATTCGGAACAGTGCTTCTTGCATAACTGGTAACGTAGAGCGATAGAAGAAAACGTAATACACGAAAAATGTAGAGCTCTTTAAAACAAGATTTATTTCAAATAAGCTTTTTGTGACAATCTATTTCCGAGTCATCCGTTATTAATGGTCCAATTTGTGCAATACTTTGTCCTTCGTTTTACGTCCTGTCAATTTGCAGTTGTTTCTCGCGACTGCATAGAAAAAAGTAAGGAGTTCTAAGGCCAGCATATAGTTCTTAAATATTTTATTATCGTTCTTCCCTTTGTACACTAACGAAAAGTGTAATATAGTATTTCTGAATTTTATCTCCATTAAAATTGAGTAGATAGCAAAATAAACTTTCGTAAGTATAATTTGAATACCCACAATTAAACGATAAAGGTTATAGAAAGCTATGTGAATGTAATACATCAGAATTTATTTTTCCTGCCTCTATCATTAAGTATGAAAAGTGAGGTGTTTTAATTATCAGTTCATTAAAAGTACGATTTGATCACAGTTCGCTAGTCATAAAGATTTACCGACTAGTACATTACTGTTTAGAGGGTAATGATGCACTGGTCTCGGTTGTAACTATTGGTAGTGTAAATTGACAAACTACAAGAGGTGAAGACAAAGTAGAATTCGCGATACAGTGCGTGTTACTTCAAGAAACCCTTAAGGTTAGAGGTACGCTCAATTTTTATTGACAATAAGGCGAACAAAGGCATCTCTTATTTGAGAAGAATTCAGCAGGGAGTTGTGGCCATCTCATTATTTCCTTCCTTTATTCCACAGACAGTCTTGACACAAACTCGGATCTTCTTGCATTGCCAAACATCATACAATTCCCCCCTGGCCGTCTACGGAATTCGTATTTCTTCTTATGTTTACTCTGTTCCCAGCCAGCGGATACACAGGCTCTTTCCCTCGTCCCTTGACAACAGAGGTCTTAGCGAGATCAAACACATGGATGGGGCACTTTAACAGACTGCTAAGCCAAGCGTATCGAAAAAATTCCGACTGAAAATCGCAGAGTCCAGTAAACAAAAGATAAAAGCATTAACGAGACAATGTCTCAAAAACAGCTGTGTAGAGATTTCTTTGTAGCAATATGTAGTAGCAGGGACATTAGCCATCTAAAAATCAGGTGTGTTACAGTTACATAGTTTTTTTCTAAATTGGATAATTGCTAACTACTTATTTTATTTGTATACTGTTTGTTATTTAAATTACACCAATTTTCTTTAAATTTAATATCACATATATTAGGATGATCCATATTTAATGATTAAAGATTATATACTACCTTAAGGAAAACAGCTATTTTTTCTGAGAGAGAAAATAAATGGAAGAACAAAAAACGTGAAAAATCAATTTAAAGTTTCGTTATCCACCGCAAATATTTACCCTAAAATATGATCGTGTATCCACATCTATACTAACTGTGAATATATGAAGAATTTATACAATAAATCCTCAAAACAAACAATGGCTTATATAGTTCAAATTACACCAAAAACCACTGAAATTTATTCTCATTGTTATTCTACAAATGTGTATTAATATTATAAAGAGAGAAAGTGTGTGTGTGTGTGTGTGTGTGCGTGTAGGAAGGCAGAAATGTAGCTGTGTACATGAAGAGTAATCTCAAAAATCACTCAACCTAGCTTCACAATTCTCACACCATTAAAAAGCCCTATTATTTCTGAAGGAAATGTGCTATAAAACGCTTTATTTTAATTTATAAATTATTGAAAATACTAAAAATAATTTACAAAGCCCATGTACTAGAATACGAGCACACTGGAGTTAGAAAATAATATAGCTTGTTTAGAAGCCTTTGACTTTTTCGCTGAGAATGCCATGGAGTAGAAAATAATTGTTTTACTACACAGATAGTGCATGAAAAATAAGACAAAAGTGGAGGACATTTAATTCTAAGCATTATTAGCAACTGAGAAAACACAAGACATAAAAACAAATGAGAATCAAATATGCTTATAACAGTACGATACGCATGCAATACCAGTGCCAAAATAGTTTAATAACTCTCATGTAAGAAATGTGTTGTTTTATTTCCTTTGTATGTTGCAGTCAAGTTCGTCAGCAGGGTATGTTAAATAATTGTATAGAGAGAGAGGAAATTCTAATCAGCTACATCAGACATTTTATAATTAACAAATAAGAAGAACACAGCATTAGAATTTTGTATTAGCAACAAGAATATAATTTTTCTCCGTGGCCGCAGACTCTCTCTCTCTCTCTCTTTTCTAAAGCGAACAACTCGGTGGCCTGGGAGTGAGGAGTCTTCATATTCAGCAGCTTCACCTTTATTTTTTGTATATTGTAACAAATGAGAACAGTAGTTACTGCGAAAACACACTTTGTTTATCACAAACGTTATACTTGATTCACTTTGGCACACACTCGGATACAGCACAACCGATCAGTCGAATCAAATCACAACTGAACTGCTGAACGCACGACTCACAACCTGACTGCTGCGTTACAGCTCTGAATTAAACTCCACTGTCCACTTGCACTGTCACTTCTAACAGAACTCAACAGTGACTCGTCCTGCCGGCAACAGTCCCTTATATAGGCCTCGCAACAAAACAGAGCTTTCGAGAACATGATCCTACTAGAACACGCCGAAACGAAGGTTCCGGAAGAAGAAAGCGGCACAAAAAATACTTTTATTTCCACGTTGCCTATTCTATTATTTCCGCGCTCGCTACTGTCCCGTCGACAGGCCCCGCCCAGGTATCGGGCCGGCCGGAGGTATCGTCGCGCGCGTGGTCACAATATGTTAAGGATCTACCATGTGAGAACTATTTTATCTTTTATGTTATTAAATAACTATGGTACCAGAAAATACAAAGGTTTAAAACTTCACCTACTATGATTATCTAAGAAATTGCTGGACCATTCCCACCGACGATTGTTCCAAAGCCAAAGGATACTTATACACTATGCAGCATTTCCAGAACTTGGAAGACAATGAGGGTTAAGGAAGTCAGATATTCCACTGATGTTTCACATCCTTTTGTGTTAATATGCTGGGATTTTTCATCCGTTATTAGGAATAGCTGAGGCTGTACGAAATTACAATTATAAGAAGAGGATTTACCACAAAAATCTTCTAGATCATTATACAATATTTTCGTAACGAACAGGAGTAGGTAAATAAAGTTAATTAAAACGTCATTCGAATTTATAAAGCTACCCATACAATGTCGGGTAAGCCAGCTAGCTATTCATAAAGACATTCGCCGATGATCAAGTCATATTTGCTGGGAAAGAAAACAATTTGCAAATGACCAATCATCTCCTTTATAACATAACTTCAAAATACAATCTAATGTGGTTGACTCAGGAGTTTAGCTATTACCTTCTGGTTGAGGTAAGCAAACTTGAGCCACCGATGTATCGTTCTGCCCTCTCGCTCTATTGATTTCAAGAGGTACTTATCTTCTATTTCCAGGAACAATAAATATTACGAGAAGTAGTATCAGTAATAGAGTACATTACCGCATCAAACAAAACAATTATGATCATACTTTCAATAAATAAACCTATAAAACCTGCACACATGTAAAGAATTATAATTATGACCAGGGTTAGGATTTTTAGGTGCAAATTTTAGATGAAAAAAGGAAGGGAAAAGGTGCTCAAATAAGGTGAAAAAAGAGACAATAAGGTGCTGGTTTATTTAAGGGGATGCATAACTGAAATTGCTATTTTCTAAAATATCCATTCAATTAGGCTGAAATTTTAACCACATTTCAGTCTTCTTTAGATATAATTGTTTTGTGAATCTCAATTCACAATATTAATTAGTTTTGAAGTTATTAAGTTTCAAAATATAAAATTATGGGTAAATGTAAAACGCAATGCATAATGCATTTTTCAAAAAAATCTCATGTTGTTTTTATGTCAAGGAATTACAAATCTGTAATATAATTTCTTTTCTACCATTCTTAGTTTAAGAGAAAAAAAGTTTTGCAATATTGTATTTGATTTTTTTGTTTTGTTTTTTGTTTAGTATACATTGTCATCTTCAAAAATTAATAGCACAAAACTACACATTACACAGAAAAATTATATGACAGTTTTATTTATTTAGGTTTTTGAAATAAGCACAAAATTGTCAATATGAATGGATGAAAACTACATCGTGTGGAATATTTTGAATATGCAGAAATGCTGAAAATAAAAAACGCCTTAAAATCAAGTTTTAAAAATATAACCAGCTAGCAACCAAATGTGCAAGGGTATTTAAAAAGTCTCATAGCGATCCTGAAAAAGTGGATTCTAAATCTACAAGCAATGGAGAATTTTTTGGGAATATATATATATATATATATATATATATATATATATATATATATTAGATTTCTTTAGATTTTGGACTAATTTCAGTTGGGCATTCCCTTAACTAATTCAACGATTTCTCTTTCCTCTATTCTAATTTATTGAACTACAAACAAGTACATTAAATTATCACTCTTCAAAAGAAGGAAAAACCATGAAGCTGTTGTACTTCAAGACATTAAGCATCTCCACATTTTAAAAGCAAGTCTGTTTCTATTAGGAGATAGAATGTCTTGTAGATGCTAAAGCTTCTTTCAACATCCACAGAAACCAGTGGGGCAAACCTTGTATTCACTCGGAATGACAACTCTACAGATGTGGCGAATTCCTCAATGTCTGGATTCTTCCGAAGACTAGATTCAAGTTTGTCTTTGGCAAAGCCATCTAACTGCTCCCTCATGGAAGTAAAAATATCCCATTGTTTTTCCTTTTCCAAACCTTGTTCTTCCAATCGTTTCATAGCTGCAGACAGTACTTGTAACTATGTACACAATATAGTTCTGTCTGCAAATTATGTATTTTCTCCGGTAACAGAAGTTGCTGTACCTTGGAAATTGCACCTGCGTCAGATGGATCCAAAGAAAGCATAAACTTTTTATTTTGTCAAAATGTCACACAACATAACAGCACACTTAATCCAAGATCCCCAGCGAGTACTGACCGGGAACTTTGGAAAGGGGAGGCCAGTGATTTCCTTGTAGTAAACAATACGACTCGGAGCTTACAGTAGAATCTTCTTCAGGGCAGAGATGAATTGATTTGCGATGTCGTATTCGTTCCTTATGGATTCACAAAACCTGTGAAGGGCATGAGCCAAACATGTCACATGCTTCAGGTTAGGAAATGAAGGTTTCAATTGGTTAAGAGCTGAAACCATGTATGGAGCCTAGTCCGTAACCACAAGAAGGAGTTTTTCAAATTCGATACCAGTAGGCCAGAGCTTTTGGCAGAAGTCCATAATGGATTGCATTATTGTACTGGCATTGTCTTTCTGCATCTCGTACATTTTTAACAACATGGGCTTAACTTTCTCCCCTGCTAAGGGAAAAACTAAAATGTTCAAAACATATCATTCATTGAGTCTATGGTTTCATTCACAATGATTCTCACATCGCAATCAGACACTTTCTCCTTGATTCTTTTTATGGTTTCTTGGTAAACAGGCTCCATGTAGTTTTTTCTTAAAGTACTCTCATCGGGCATTGACATTTTGTGCATTTTTCAAGAAATCCCTTGAAGGCTGGGTGATTCAGGTTACTGAGTGGAATTCCTACTCATGTAAGAGCTGCATACAAATCAATGTTTAATTTCTTCAAATTTGGCTTTTTGAAGAACTCTTGTTGAAACGTATTTTGTAATAGAGGTTGTCGTGATTTGTTTGCTTGAAGAGTCTTGTTCATTTGATGCTTAGATCTGGAAATGTGTTGTTTGATGCGATCTCGCTGGTGTTTTTCATCTAACAAAATTCCTGAATTACAAATAGTACATCGCATAACAGTTCCATCAGTGTCTATGAAATCTTGTTTGAATTCCTCAGCCAGAACAATAAATCGAGCACTGGATACCTTTGGCATGGTAAAAATCTAGTACTAGTACACTCGTTTGGAGAGCTTACTCTAGTACACTTGCTAACACAATGCGACTGTAACACAACTCACTCTTGCGCCCATTCGCTGTCCACATTCTCTTATAACACCGCGATAATTACCAAAATGTTCTCATTCATGCTGGAAGTTCAGTCTCAGCGATTTCTGTAATTTTGAGAAGAACCCAGTCTTAATAATTCTTGGAACTGCGCGAGTGAGGTTACAGCCGTTTCTGCGTGCGAAGCCTTCGCCTCCACGCAAACAGATGACGTCTCTCGCAGTAACAAACTCATATTCACGAACAGCAGGCTACTGATTCTGGTGGGATAGAATCACTCATTGTCAATTGCATTATTGCTGGCTGGTAAAGAGAAAGAGGTTTTCGTCGAACACGCAATTATTTTCTATTGTTGCGGGTGTGCATTTACTGAAAGAGGTAGGCTTACTATTCGCATGTACACAGCAAGCTGAGAAGACGTTAATTGACAGTTAAATAATAAATTGGGATGAAACTTAAAGAAAAAAAGGGGGAAAGGGGATTAGGGGCAAGGTTGGGGGGAAATGGGATAAAGGTGCACATTCAACATTAATGAAAAAATTTAAGATAGAAAAACCCAAAGGTATGAGGATATTTTAAGAATGAGTAATGATAGATTCGTTAGACAATTAATGAACTACGTATGGTTAGGACAAAGAGATGTTGCACGGCCACGAAGAAGTTGGGAAGCTGATTTTAATACTATTACATGAGCCTATCTTGAGGATAGGTTTGTTTTCTACTTTCTGTTAAACCTGTGAATTGTTCGCCGAAATGGTTTCAATTTCACATTTTTTGCATGCAGGAAACTAGATTATCAGTCAAATGTCTGAAAACGGGTAGCTATATGATGATTTTGATACTTTTGCATGACCTCACGATAAACAAAGGTATGGATGTATCATCTCAGAATTTTAATGTTAAACTGTGGGAAAGTACAGCCGAACAACAAGAAATATCTCGCAACGGCTAAAGCTATTGAAATTATTTAATAAAAATTGCATATTTTAACAAATGCCAAATATTTTCTTGAGCAGTTTTCTGTCTATCCTTTATGGTTTCCCAGTTAAATAAAATATTAATTATAATGAAGAGGACTTCATATATTATTTAGAGAAAGTTCGAGTTGTGCTTTTGATTCTTCATACTAGTATCTGAAACACAGGATATGTTAATGAAGAGCATTAGGGGCGGTATGAAGGAAACAAAACAATAACGGAAAATGTTGCACGTAAATGGTAGTTTGTGGAATGGGGGAACCTTTCTTGAAAATCTGGCATCATTAAATTTTGTCTGCCACAACCGTAAACCTTCGTATTTAACATACTTTAGGTTCTTTCAGTTATGCTGGCACAGACACAACCAAACGCGCGCAAACACACACGCCAACAGGCGCTCTTCTAAAAATATTATTATTATTATTATTATTATTATTATTATTATTGTTATTATTATTATTCAGCTTCATGGATTGGGTTCAATTGGCCCAAATAATTATCGATCTGATTGCTCCATCGTTTTTCTGGTCATCCTTTACTCCTTTTACGTCTTCTTGGATTGTAATGGAATAGAATATTCTCCTTGTTTCTTTGAGATTATTTCATTCAGATTAAAACCGTTAAGTTCTAGCCGTATGACTTCATTAGAAACTTAGTCTATGGGTTTTTACTTGCAACTGAACGTAAAAATTTCATTTCAGCATCTTGCATTCTTTCTTTTAGTTTATTTGTTATGGTCCAACATTCGGAACCGTAAAGCAGCATTGGAACTGCCAATAATTTGCAGAATTTTAGTAGTGTCTCCTTCCTTGTTTTATAAACAGGGATTGTTTTTAAAGTGGCACATAATCCTTGGAATATCTCTATTTTTATTTCAATATCTAGTGGCTTGAGGGTGCTTATGTTGTAGCTTAAATATTTAAATTTTAGGACTTGATCTACAGCAAAATCATTCTGTATTATTTTAGACCTTAATGCTTTGTTACCACAGAATGCCATTTTAGATTTTCTCTTCTGCAACATGGAGATTATATTTTTTCATTATTTTAGATAATGTCAATATTGCGTTTTGAAGGTCGTCCTCATTGTCTTCTTCGTTTTGATCATCTGCGAAAAGTAACTTCAAAAAGCTTGTCTCGTCATCAAAAGGTAAGTTATCCTGCCAATCTCTAATGGCTTGGTCTAAGTACATACTAAACAAAATAGGAGACAAAGGGCAACCTTGTCTAACTCCTTGATTCATAACAATTTTATTTTTACTCCTTCCTTTCGGTTGATACAATAATATGGTCACCTTACACAGGCTCAGAATGGCTGTTACAATATGTTTTGTGAAGCCTTTACTATTATTATTATTATTATTATTATTATTATTATTATTATTATTATTATTATTATTATTCGGGAATCTCAAAAGGGTAATTCCTGTGAAATCTTGTGGTCGAATGTTTGGTTGGAGCCAGTGACACAGAAAGTATTTCTAGTCTTACGGAGGGCATAAAAATCGCAATTTTAACAAAAGGGGGCACCAGCAGCTGAAATTTGCGAACCACTGATGATGTGGAAAGTAGTTTAATAGTTGCAAATTTGCAACAGAACCATAAATATCAACAAATGCATGAGATATAAGAGTCTGCCTGCTTGAAATGTCTAGTGTGAACAGAAAGATCTTCCAAATAACTCGTTTATTTTTATCTCTCTTCTACAAACTCTTCGCACAAAAGCTCACTTTGCAATACTTGTTAATTGACGGACACGGATACTGAGGTCGTTAAGGCACGACTCGTGAGCGGAAGATCCGCGGTTCAAATTCTGCCAGGACTCTGCCTTAAGCTTTTTCCAGGTTCTCCTCCAGCCTCAAAACTGGCAAATGCCTGGGAGATGTCCCAACTTAGCCCTGAAACGATAATTAACAATGAAGACGACCTTCAAAACGCAATATTCACATTATCTAAAATAATGAGAAAATATAAAATGGCATTCTGTGGGAACAAACATTAATCTAAAATAATACTGAATGATTCTGCTGTAGATCATCAAGACCTAAAATTTAAAACGTTTCATTCAGTGAATAGCCTTAGCAGATGCCACTCCTGATTTCGATATTACTCAAATAATTGCCCGAGCTTATCGACAGTATAAACTCACTTGTGTGTTACTTCAGATAGAATTTTCCTTAAAATAGTTTCAGCATTTATTCGTGGTTGGTTTCGTAGTTACCAAGTGACTTATCCAGTGATGCAAACGTGTATTCTTAGATCCAGAATAGTAGCTTATATTTTAATTTCGCCAGGATTTGGTATAACTTCACATGTTATTTCTCATGAAAGAGGAAAAAAAGAAGCTTTTGGAAATTATGGAACAATTTTAGCCATATCAGCTATTGGATTTGTGTCACTTTCCTTAATTGCTAACCCTTTTTTGGATATCCCATTTTATGCAAAGCCCATACTGACATAAATTTATGTAATAGCTTATAATTTGTTTTGTTCGTTAAGTACTTTGTTGATCAATACTGTTAATGAAGATTGTGTTAATATGTGAATTGTTCATTCTGATGATGTTAATAGTCGCTTTATGACTTAAGTTCTTAAGAGACTGGCAGTTCCAATGCTGCTTTACGGATCCGAATGTTGGACCACAACAAATAAACTAAAAGAAAGAATGCAACTTGCTGAATTGAAATTTTTACGTTCAGTTGCGGGTAAAAACCCATAGACTAAATACGGCTAGAATGTAACTGCCAATAATTTGCAGAATTTTAGTAGTGTCTCCTTCCTTGTTTTATAAAGAAAGATTGTTTTTAAAGTGGCACATAATCCTTGGAATATCTCTATTTTTATTTCAATATCTAGTGGCTTGAGGGTGCTCATGTTATATCTTAAATATTTAAATTTTAGCGACTTTAAACAAAAATAAATTTAAAAACAAACCCACTTCATTCATTCCCGTAACAGTTCTCTTGAATTCACGATATTCAAATCTTTAAGAGGTGGGTCACTATATGCTGGCTTTAAAACTCTATACCCTTTATACAGGCATCACGAGAAACAAAGGAATGGTAAATTAGCACTTAAGCTATACAATAAGGTATTGCAAAATAATATCATCAAATATCTCGGTAATGGTGAATAACAGAAAAATTTGACATAAATTGTGTGTTTTAACGAGAGCTGCATTTTTCGTGTAGTAAGTTTTTGTTTATTTTTGTGCTTTACCAGTGCTGAAAACTCATTACAAAAGTTCACTCAAAATAAGTATGATTTTACAGGCTATTAACTAAAATACAAGAATTCAAGATGTGTGTTTTATTATTCATGCAAATGTGTTAAACCTATCGCATTTTAATCAAAACTATTAGAGCTAGTTTTGAGAAAATAACAAATAATGAACAATTTTCAATGTAAAGGGTAGTTTGGGATGAATGGAGTTCATTGAAACTCTCTCTATTGCATCCTTAGAAGATGATAAATTTAAAATACCAACTATGACAAACACAGTCAACATGTATTTCCTCTACAAGTAGGTGTCAGAGAAAGTAAAAAAGTCCTCTCTTCATCATTCCCAGAGCAGATGGTGTACATAAGCGCTCCTCTAATACTCTGGCCACCATAAATCATTCATCACATAAAAATTGCTACTGCAAGAGATGGCATAATTGCTTGTTAGTCTCTTTCTGCAGGAAATTAGTGGTGGCGCTGTGGAGATGATGATTTGGAAGTATATGAATTACCAAAAAACCCTCCCAGTTAAACGACGCGTCTCTGATGTGACTACATTTGTCAAAGTTTTGCCTAGCCGTGGCCTCCTTCACTGAATCCTAGCAACTGGAACAATTAAATAAGCAATAAAACAACAAAAGCCGTTGTGAGAAGAAACGTCTTCATAGGAAGCTGGCTGCCGAACTCAATGCAACTTCTGTCTCTTGCTGACAAATATTTATAGCGTGTTTAAATCACTCGGAAAATGCAAGGGAACAGAGGCGATTGTCTGGCAAAAGGCAGCTGCGAAGAGCAGCGCCTTCTTTGTTTTGTTCAATTTATCTTTAGTGCTGGGCGGAGAGTTACACTTATGCCATTGGCTTATTGCGTAACATTCCGGAAATGCCATTGCACAGATTTACCGTATTCTTCATTTTTCCCTTCTTTCTCTTCTTTTTCTCTTTGCGGGCATTGAAACCCTTAGTTTAGCAGTAACCTTGCAAGCAATTGAGGAAACGATGTTTCTTGAAAACTTCTCTCATGCTCTAGAAAAGAACAGGGGTTCAATTTACACTTATCCTTCAAGTTCAGTAAGGCAGAACACTGATTCGCTCTCTGAGCTCGAACCTCGATTACATTCCGGTTTCTTCTATAACAGAAGTAGAAGGACCGAGGTTATTTAGCCATACCTTTTTTTGTCCTCACCTACCAAAAGTTTAAACACAAGCCCCGCAAATTAACACCTCAATAACGCTCTTTTATGTTTTAATCACTTTCTCTACCACACACCTATAGCAGATACAAGAAATATTACATTCCACTTCATCAGAAATATGTTTTCAGGCCTCCTGAACGCCCTCCCAAAGAAAGTACTTTTAGAGAAACTTTTGTGTATGCATGTCTGTGAACAGCATTACTCAAAAACGAAACGCCGGATAAGTACCAAACTCGATACTTTACTTCTCCACCCCGACTCATCTTTACATGGAAATGTTATCTTCATTTTTAATGTCTCAAAAATGAAGATAAAAACATCACATGTGTTTAAGATATTTACATGACTAATAAAGTGTGTGTCCTGATTTTTTTGCGAATAGACTGTGAAGTGCTCTTCACTCTGAATGAATTTTATCTAACTTGTAAACCATAAGAAACAGATAATGTCTTATTCCGTAAAAAATAACCTCGTTAAAATACACAGTTTATGTCAAATGCATTTTTTGTAGCATTGGTTTACTATTGGTTTGAATTTTCCAGTGCCTTTTCATACGTTTTTTTTAGTGCTAAGGCACCATTCATTTGTTTCATGTGATATAATGCAAAAAGTATGGCATTTAAAAGCCAGCATAGAGTAACTGGGTTTTTAAAGATATCTAACCCTTCAGTCTACTGCATCCCTCTTGTACCCACAACGAAATGTGCAATAAATCAATATCTCAAATGTTCTCTCCCTTAAGAGTGCATGTTTTTTACTTTCTCTACTACGTATAGTAAGTAGGGGAAGTATTGTATTCCACCCAAAAATCCGATACCGAGATTTCACCGGAAATACATGTTTTGAGACCCCCTGAATCCAAATTTTTTTTTTTTTGGAAACATGTCCGTGTGTATGTCTGTGAGCAGCATGGCTCAGAAACGAATAGTCGGATAAACACCAAACTTGGTATTTAGGTTCAGTATCTTCCAGAGATGCGACACGAAGGTTTTCAAGAAAATTCCCCCACTCCAGATTACCCTTTACATGGAACATTTTTCGAACATTGTAATTTTCTCAAAAATGGCTCTAACGATTTTGATTAAATTATCATATGTTTAAGATATTTTCATGACAAATGAAATGTAGATATATCTCGAATTTTCTGGGAATGTCTCCAAAAGTATTCTTCATTGTGAACGACTTTTGCATAACTGGTAATCCATAAGAGATAGACAAAATTTTACTACACAAAAAATGTAGATCGCGTTAAAATAGGCAATTTAAGTCATACAGATTTTTTTTGTTGAGTGAACCATTTTCGAGATATTGCTTGTTATTTCCTTAAATTTTCCAATACTTATACTTTTTCTCAAATGGGAATTTAATTCGTCTCTCCCTCTCTCTCTCTCTCTCTCTCTCTCTCTCTCTTTCTTTTGTCCTGGTAATGCAAAGAGAGTGGAATGCTACACATAGCAACCAGCTCTTAAAATATTTCACTATCGCTTAAAGCCTACCAATTCCCCTTGCATCTACAAGAAAATTAGCAATAAGATTAACATCTCGATATCTCGATTAACATGAAGCATATGGAGAATAAGCGTATGTAAAAATAGCTTGTACAAGAGTAGAGAAAGTCATGTGAGTGTAACACATATTTTTTTGTTTTTATTGCAAAAGCTTCTTACCACGAATAAACATTTTAATGTTGTTTCCGCATTAACACTTTTGTTAAATTTGAAATTATTCCTAAGCAAAACCAACGTGGATAGAAGAATCACGCTTTATATGAATACTATATTATATAACGGATATATATGTGCCTACATGAATTGTTTATTGACATACGAAATCGTGTAACGCACCCTATCATATTTTTAAATATTTGACATTCGCTTCACCGTCTATCCCTTTTGCACCTACTACGGAATGTGTAACGAAACCAATAATTCTGCCAACATTCATCTCCATTTACATGAAGTGAATAAAAAACAAGCTATTGTATGAATTTTGTAGAAGATATGTAAAAATAAGAGAAGGTGATAGAAATTTAACACATCAAGCTTTTTTGATAATCAAAGCAAAAGTATTATAGTATTCTGCTCAAAACTAATAGTGTTATCTATCACATATTTTAAGTAATGATGCAATTACAAAAATACTATCTGTTAATCTCTGCTAACGACCGATAGAGAGCGTTGGCTTCTTTCGTGCTCATCACCGATTTAGTCCTTTGAATAATCCGCGATTATAACTTTGGCCCACTGCTCACTTATGATTGTACAAGTATCCATTGTCTCGTTTGCGTTTGTCAATACACCTGATCTGAATGCACGTCCTGTTTGTTCCACCCTGAATTCACAGAAAGCCAATAGGAGCAATATATATAGCAGTTTCCCAATCGTATAGAATTAATAGAGGATGAGGAGTTCTTTGTCTATGTACAGTGAAGAAGTTATTGTCTTTTATTTAGTCCACGTATGGACACCAATTTGAAGAAGTTGTTTTCTTTTATCTTGTTTACAATACGCTTTGGGCGTCAATTTTAAGTAGGTCGTATTGAAGGAGTTGTATTATATTTCAACTAGTTGCAACCGCAAGTATAGTAAACAGTTTCCGGTAGTCTTTGCCCCAATTTTTTAAAAGTATTAACTTTGTAATTTGACTGTTTCTTTAAGTATTAAATATTTATGTTTGCCTCGGCTGCGTCAGTATTATTGTTAGAGACACATTTCTCTTAGCAGGGTTGTGGTGCGACTAAGAATGTAGGCTGACACAAATTATAATTTTACTTCACTCCTTTTATTAATCCTTGATACGATTTAAATAACACTTCACTGATATAGAGAGAAAGCTGTGAGATGTTTATATTAAATACTTGCACTTTTTGATACGTAAACTATTTTCGTCTCACACGAATACGTATTATACTTCTCGAGGACACTTTTTGCGTCCGGTTAGGAACACTGTTTGCAGGCAACTGAACTCTAAATTTGTAAAATGTTCTCCTTTTCAGTTTCTGATTGGCTAATCCTACTCCAATAGAATACCTTCATTTAACTAAAGCTTTTTCTGGTTGTTGATTGGCTATTTTATAAATTTTCACTAAAATTACATTATTGTTGCTCCAATAATGACTAGTAGCATTATTAAGCATCCTTACTCATTACTACCTCAAGGTTACCTCATTGTTAGCAACGTTTAACTTATTATTCTCACAGCTACTACATTATTAAATTACGTAATACATTCACATAACATTATTAAACATGGATACAATAATATAAACATTTACAATGACTGTAATATACACTTTTGTATACAGTTACATACACATATTGCTTTAAGACGGGCTGTTATTGAATTATATATATTATACAATTAGACTGAAATCATTTTAGCGTTAAAAATACTGCCTCAACAGAAAATTCAAGACATATCTTGTTTATCATCCCCTTGTGTTAAAGCAGGGTCAGAGAGAAGCACATTTTGGATGTTAATTCGAAACAAACTGTGAATGTCAGAAACGCATTTCACAAACAGCTGGATAAAGGTACGTTAACATTTTTAAAAGTAGTTTAAGAGCTTCCATTCAGTAGCATAAGTGGATGCTAATTAGCAAAATGGCTAGCGCAGGAAAAATAATTTTGCAATTTTTTGTGAATCTCTTGTTTAAGTGCAAGAAGTCACTTCTGCATTAATTCATTAAACAGCCGTCTCGTTCATAAGCATAAAATTTTGATAACCAGGAACCAATATACTTCCCTGTGGCAAGAAGTTGATCACTGTTTCGATGTTTTCGATAGAAAATATAAGGTCTTATTGTTAAATAAACACAACCTCAATGACCATAGAACTAAAAATTTTCTTCTAATCAGTGATGTGCTAAACATGTCTCTGCCTTTCACAGTTTCGTTTATATAAACATTTGAAATATGCTACATGTTTAACAACCGTGTGCATCTTTTTGAGGAGATAAAAAAAATTAAATTTGTGTTTGCTTTGCCCTATGTGCTAAAAAGAAATCCCACATCCGGCGTTTTAATTCTGAAAATGAAAAAGAAATTGTTTTAAGACGCTTTATTATCACATATTTAAATCTATTTAAAACTTTTCCAAAGTGAAAATGTGCCCTATATTTCGAGAAACTGTGTCTCAAACTGAGAGTTAGAAGTCTTAGCTTCAGCTCGAACTAGGTTAATAAAAGTCTATTTTGGTAAACATAATAATCTCTGCCCATTACTAATTTGCTGGCATTCATTAAACATGGTTCCTCCATCTGTTATGTTATTTAAGACACACGTTTGTCTAGAAATGATTAAGCAATAAGTACTTCGTTATATACAACATGCTTATTGGAAGCATGGAAGAATAAGTCCAGAAATCATAGTAACGACCTCTTACAAAGGAGAAGAAACCACAATAATCAGAAACTTTCAAGCAACTTTCTTCAGATGACTCGCTTACATTTAAAACAACAGTATGATATACATATAATTCGAAAACGCTAATGGTACGAAAAAAAAGGAATTTTATGAGCTGTATGTTTTTCCTCGAGTAAGCTTTTGACTATCTCTTATGAGACAGTTAAAGAGTCTATCTGTTTGCTTCATACATAAAATGACGCAAAACCCACACAATGAACAGAGCTTCAAGAGCTGTTAACAGAAAATTCAATATATACATTTTATTAATACTACAGATATCTTAAACGTAGTATTTTAACCAAAATCGTTAAAGTCATTTTGAGAAAATAATAATAATAATAATAATAATAATAATAATAATAATAATAATAATAATAATAATAATAAACATGTAACGTGTAGCTTGGGATGGGAGGATTAAGTTAAAAAATCTTGCTTGGCGTATTTGAAGTGTGTGTTAGGAAATTTGATATTTTTGTTTTTGTTTTTGTGCTGGTTGTTCACAGATGTATCCTTTTATAAAAATCTGATGTGTTACACTCACATGACTTTCTCTACTCTTGTACAAACTATTTTTACAAACGCTTATTCTCCATATGCTTCATGTTAATCGAGATATCGAGATGTCAATCTTATTGGTAACTTTATTGTAGATGCAAGAAGAATATGGTAGGTTTTAAGCGATAGTCAAATATTTTAAGCGCTGGTTGCTATGTGGCACATTCCATTGTCTTTGCATGTCCAGGGCATAAAAAAAATGAATAACGAATTTGAAAAAAGTATAAGTATAGGAAAATTTAAGGGAATAACAAGCAATATCTCGAAAACTTCTCTCCACAAAAGAAATGTATATGACATGAATTATGTATTTTAACGCGATCCACATTTTTGTGTAGTAAAAGTTTGTCTATCTCTTATGGTTTACCAGTTATGCAAAAGTCGTTCACAATGAAGAATACGTTTGGAGACATTCCCAGAAAATTCGAGATATACATTTCATTTCTCATGACAATATCTTAAACATATGATGTTTTAATCAAAATCGTTAGAGCCATTTTTGAGAAAATTAAAATTTTCGAAAAATGTTCCATGTAAAGGGTAGTCTGGGGTGGGGGGATTTTCTTAAAAACCTTCGTGTCGCATCTCTGGAAGATACTGAACCTAAATACCAAGTTTGGTGTTTATCCGACTGTTCGTTTCTGAGTTATGCTGTTCACAGACACACAGACACACACACATACACGGACATGTTGCCAAAAATGCTTTTTTTGGATTCAGGGGGTCTCAAAACATATATTTCCGGTGAAATTTCGATATCGAATTTTTGGGTGGAATACAATACTTCCCCTACTTACTATACGTGGTAGAGAAAGTAAAAATGCTTGCTTTTAACTTCAAGGGACCTCAAAATATGTATTTTCTGTGAAATCTCGAGCTTTGGGTTGAAAACGATTATTCCAACTACCTCATAAGTAGTTGACAGAGGAAGTAAAAATATGAGCTATACATTACTCAGTAGGTAACAAAATATTCCAAGATTGTGTATAAACGTTGCATGACAGCTCGAGATTTTGGCAGAAACATAAATTCAAGAGAACTGTGATGACGGAATGAATGACATGGCTTGTTTTTAAATTTATTTATGTTTAAAGTCGCTTAAGCTCTTAAGTCATAGCGCGACTATGAAGTTCACCATAATGAGCAATTAAAATATTAATTAACACGATCTTCATTAACAGCTTCATTAACACAGTGCTTAACGAACAACAAAAATTATAAACTATGATATAAATTTATGTATACTTGGGTTTTGCATAGAATGGCATATCCCAAAAAAGGGTTAGCATTAAGGAAAGTGACAACTCCAATAGATGATATGGCTCATATTATTCCATAATTTCCAAAAACTTCTTTTTTTCCGCTATCATGAGAAATAACATGTGACATTGTACCAAATCCTGGTAAAATGAAAATATAATCTATTATCCTGGATCTTAAATCATACGTTGCAGCATTGGGTAAGTCACTTAGTAACTACGAAACCAACCAGAAATAAATGCTGCAACTATTTTAAGGAAAATACTATCTGAAATAACACACAAGTGAGTTTATACTGTCGATAAGCTCGGGAAATTATTTGAGTAATATCGAAATCAGGAGTGGTATCTGCTAAAGCTATTCACTGAATGAAACGTTTAGTAAACAATATTAATAAAATGAAAATAACTTAGGTGTTTTAATTAATAATTTAATTGAGTTTATTGCATATCAATATCATAACGTATCATGACCCTCAATGATCTTTAAGAAATTTTGTTCCTTTCTTTAGCTTACAAACCAGAAACAATTTCGAATCACCTCGAAAATTTCCGAAAAATTGCAAATCAGGTGCGACGGTCACATTTTGACAATACTTCAGTGATAGTCTTCCATGATTGGTGCAATCTGACACGCACTGTGAATACGGTTGATCTTAAATGCTTGATCTATGAAGTAAATAGTCGATTAAATACAGTTGCCTCTAAAGAACATAAGCATGGGGAAACTGTTATGTCTGCTGTTAACTTCGGCAAAGATGAAGGGCTGCATGTGTTACCGGTACACCCAATCCGTACTCATACTCATTCATGCATTCATGAAGCAAGAGTGGCTTGTCCAATTGCTTTCATCAAAATAACTACGGCTGAGTTTGGAAAGAATCACGAAACTGGAAACTTCTTTTCCAGAATAAAAAAAGTTCTGATGCTAAGTGTGTGTTGAAAGGAGTATCCGTTAAATTGCAAAGCTATCAGGACATTCAACAGTTTCTAACGTATCCTTTACATTTAAATGCAAAGTAAAGTTCTTATTTAAATACGCGCCAGTAACGAGGCGCCATATTTTAGAGGACACTCATCCTTAGAACTATTCTCCTCCACGAGGGTTCATCGACGAATATAGCAACCTCAAAAATATGAAAAATAACTCAGTAATGCTGAATGAGTTATAGGCAGATACATAAATATGTGGAAGGGAAATAGAGGCGGTGTAAATATCCGTCTTCAAATTGGTAAGATAATTCTTCGAAAGAAACAAAAACATTTAACAAACTTTGGGCTATCTTCAAACATTTATGTAAAAAACATGTGATTTGCAGAAACATATTTGACAATATTGTACCACTGAGGCCACTGATGGGCTACCGTGGTATTCTTGCGGTTGATCTGAAGTAAACAATTGGTGAACGCTGTCATTACTACTCGGCTTAAGAAATTTCCACTTAAGATAACAAAATGCATAACAAGGTGTAAAGTCGGTGAACAGAGGGCTCTTCGGAAAAGAGCTGAGGACTATAAAATTTGAATATTAAATGTTGGGAACCGCACCTTAACACACACAAAACGAGATAAATGTTACATAATTAATAATTATATAATAATGTATTATATTATTACAACAATGTTGTGCAAAACCTAACAACGAAAGTAATCTTCGCATGCTGTGACAGTGCCAAATAACATAGCTCGAGGAAACTTGAATCATACATAGAGGGAACTGCTAAGGTATGCTACAGTAGGCAACTAAAAGAGGTATGCAATTATATGAACAGAAATGTCACATTTATTCATAGACCAAAAGCTACACTAGTCAATACGACATATGCTGGCTCTCTAGATTTACAGAAACAGATGCATGGTGCTTAAAAGAGTGTATGATCACCACGGACAGCAATGCATGCTCTGTATCGTACTCCTATGCTGGCCACAAGGTTGGTAAGCAGTTCTTGTGGTAGGGCGTTCCATTCCTCCACCAGCGCTGTTGACAACTGTAGGATGGTAGTTGGTGCATGTGGATGTGCTGCAATGCGTCTCCCCAAAGCACCTCACACGTGGTCGATGGGATTTAAATCGGGGGAACGGGCAGGCCAGTCCATTCGCCGAATATCCTCTCGTTCCAAGCGATCCTCCACCTGCGCTGTTCGATACGGTCGCACATTATCATCCATAAAAATGAAGTCAGGGCCGATTGCACCCCTGAAAAGACGCACATAGGGAAGGAGTACAATATCATAATAACGTTGACCAGCGAGCGTACCGTGTTCAAAGATTTGGAGGTCGGTGCATCCATGCAACATTATGCCTCCCCAAACCATAACACCCGGACCACCAAATAATTCCTGTTCAAAGATGTTCTTGGTTTCATTACGTGTTCCCACCTCGCCAGATGAAGGTACGTCGAGAATCAATACTTAGACTGAATCTGATCTCATCCGAGAAGAGCACGCGACCCCATTCCTCGTTGGACCAATTTTGATGCTGTTAGGACCATCGCAGGCGCTGCCATCGATGTGCGGATGTCAGGAACACAACGTACTGGCCGTTGGGCAGAGAGACCACCTCTGTGTGGTCGCTGTGCCACTGTGTATCATGAGATTAGGTGTCTATCTGCCCTTTAAACGTGGTTGCAATTGCACCCGCTGTTTGACGTGGAACCCTTCTTGCCTGTTGCAAAATGTAGCGGTCATCTGCTGCTGTAGTTGAGCGTGGTCGACCACCACCTCTCCTTGGGACAGCAGTGCCTGTGGTTCCCCATGCACGTGAAACAATGCTGTGAGCAATTCCAAACTCCTGAGCAACACTCGTCACCCTTCGCCCTTCTTCCCGTTTCCCGATGATTCTTCCCCGTGTGAAGTCATCCAGATGGTGTCTACGGGTCATGTTGCAATGAAGAACACCACTACAGTGCACCGTAACAGCTCGCTAATTGCCACACGCTGTCTTGTCCTGTTTCGTCAACTGCCCCGTGTTGCGGGACCAGACGGATTTGGCACTATAGGCTCGCTACACTCACGCCATGTGACGTCCAGCTTTCTGTGTACGTGTGAGAGGCCTCTGGGAACATGCTCCCGCACCTTCATCTACTTCCACCAATTAGCTGATTTGTTATGTTGCTTTACCCATCCTGTCCTTAAGTCTTGCACACCAGTGTATCATTATTGCATAATGGCGGCAACCTATGTCTTACAGAAATATGTTTTATAAATTACATTCACGTGGATTTCCTACCCAATCTTCTAAACTATTTCACAAAGCTTATTCTTCCATCTGCTTCCTGTTAATCAAGATAAAGATCCACAGAAATGGTGGCATTATACATTTCCTTGTAGGTATAAGAGGAATGAACTAGGCAGAAACGATAATCCGATTTTTAGAAATGGGGCAATTATGCAATGTCTATATAATTCCATTCTTTGCATGACCATGAGAAAGAAATCTGTATTACATTCGGATTAATTTCTCTAGAAACTTACGTTTACTTTTTAAATCTTTCCCACAAAATATTTCCACAAAGGCTTATTTTTCTACCCACTTCATATTAATCAATATAAAAATTGTCAGAGATATTTCCATTATATATTCCGTTGTAGGTACAAAGGGATCCAGGAGTACCAGGAGTCTGAAGCGATAGTCGAATCTTTTAAAAATGAGTCGCTTTATTCTGGCTTTGAAATTCCGGACTCTTTTTTTGACATTACGAGAAACAATTTAATGCGAACAGCACTTACACGAATAACAAAGCATTGAACATTTAAATTAATAACAACGAATATTTCGGAAATCGCTGATGCCACAACAAATGTTATTTGAAATAAACTGTATGTTTTAAAGAGATCTACATTTCTTATGCAGTAAGTCTTTATCTTTTATGTTTACTAGTTATACAAAATTAATTCCGAATGAAGCGGACTTCACTGGCTATGAGTAGAAAATACAGATATATATTTTACTGTTTACATAAATATTTTAACTAAACTAATTTTTAAGAAAATAAAAAATAAGGAAAACTTTTCCTGTAAAGGATAGTTTGGGATGCGGAGATTCAGCATTTTTCCGGTTCGCCCTGCGATAAAAATATTATAGCCGATCTTGCAGGAATTCTCCCGACTTTTAAAATAATTATAATAGATTAGTACAATATTAGATAGATTATTATAATAATTATTATAATATTATATTATCTCACCAGCAACTGTAGTACGTAAGGATAAATATTCCTATTTCGCTTGAAAATCAACTTGTTAAGGTTAGGTTTAATTTTATATAAATGATTTGCTTTAGAAAACTAAAGCAGATATTTGTACATTTGCATGTGTTTAGGTTTTCCGTGCCCTGTACCATTGCGTAGTGGGTTGGTTGAATTGATCATATTCCTGACCACGAGTCTGGGCCTACCCATAAGGTTGCGGATTTTTCGGCCCATTTAAAGGATTGTTGTTCAGTTAGAATCGTGAACGATATGAGAAGTTAAGGTTGGTAGTCACCTATGGACCTAGTAAACCAACATTTTAGCTGGGGACGCATGGTGCTGATCACAGCTGGATGATTGCGTACCGTCTGCACGTAGGCGTGAGGTCGGCTGCCGCATCGTGTAGTGGGGATGGTGATGTCTACTGTGTTTTTCAAATGGGATGATGTTTGTCCTTGAGCGCGGCCAGAGCGGCAACCAATCGGAGTTCCGCTGTGTTGTCATATTGCATTCGCCGTAAGCTAAGCATGACGCGTGCTAAGCGAATGTGTTTCTAATACATATAATTTGCGCTAAGACAAAAATTCAAATTTTGCAAAAAGTAACCCACTAGAAGGTAGGGAGTAATTTTCGTAACACAACCGTAAAAACCACATATTTTTAGCTCAAATAGTTTTCATAATACAAACAAATAAACATTCCCATATGTTATAATATAACCACGTAAGCGCTGTAATGGTCACATTATTTGTATGTATGCATTATTGTATACATTATGTATATATATTTGTAATTATACAGAACTACTGACTTGATGGTGATAAAGAATTATGTTGTAAAACCAAGGCGTTTGTTAAAGCTGAAAGAGAGCAAACAGCCCACCAAGCTCACTTGTGTTACTTGTAGAATCTGCAGAACGTGAGCCGTCACATGTTTATGATTGTGTGTTATTTTTAAATCTGGGTTGGAGTTTATTTACCCTACACAGTTAATATCAGTATTCAGTTGTTGTTCAGAGAGCAAGCAGCAAGAGTAAAATAGTGCAATGGCTTATTGTGGTGAATTTAGTGGCGAGTCAAAGAGGCAGGTATTGCGAAGTCAGGCTCGAAGTATTATATTTAGGGTCTACTCGTTTTTTAAAAAATGTAACAATGAGGAACACAGAAATCAACTTGATTTCAAAAATCCTCAACAGCTTACTGCTAAAGCGTGTTGTGTCGGTAAAGCAAGTGTGTCTCGCATTTGCGGAGAGGCAAGAAAATCTGTTCCCAGTGATACTCCAGTGTTTGTATCGCCCAGAAAGCACATTGGACCTCCGAAGAGGATTACAAATTTAACTGACTTTGACAAGGACGTTGTACGCAGAACTGTTTTCGAGTTTTATGACCAAGGTGAATTCCCAACAATACAGAAAATAACTTGTGCCCTTAGAACTAAAATATCATACACTGGTTCAAATTCATCTACTTATAGAATTTTGAGAGGATTAGGGTTCAGGTACAGAAAGACAAATGATGGGCGACAATTTTTAATGGAGAGGAGTGACATTGTTGCGGCAAGAATAAAATTCTTACGCAAAATGCACGAAATTCGCAATTCTTGCGATACGAGACCTATATTTTACTTAGATGAGACATGGGTAAATAAAAACCACACTCAAAATTCAATCTGGCAAGATTCCTCAAAAAAGGGTGGCCTGAAGGTACCTGTTGGAAAAGGCAGTCGACTTATCATTTGTCATGTAGGGTCCGCTAAGACAGGATTTGTACCTGAAAGCAAATGGATTTTTCTGTCCAAAACCACCTCAGATTATCACGAAGAGATGACAGCTGATACGTTTAAAGAATGGTTTTTGAACAGATTCCTAAATTATTTAGAAGAGGGAAGCATAATTATAATGGATAATGCACCATATCATTCGGTTATTGAAAACAAAGTACCGAATACTGCCAGTAGAAAGAACCAAATTGTTGAATGGTTGCAAAAAAAGGGGGTTGAATTTTCGGCAACAGAAACTAAAAATGAGTTACTGCAACGAGTACTTCCATTTAAAAACCAGGGAAAAGTGTATCAGCTGGATCAACTTGCAATGGAAATGGGACACGAGGTAATCCGCCTCCCCCCTTATCACTGCCAGTATAATCCAATTGAGTTAGTATGGGCTCAAATAAAACGAGGGGTTGCAAACAGAAATAACACTTTTAAACTGACTGACGTTGAACGTCTTATTCACGAAGAAATTGACAAGGTAACTCAACAAGACTGGGAAGCCTGCGTGAGACATGCAGAAAAACTACAAGAAGACGACTTTTGGAAAGAAATAGGCCGTGACGATATTTTGGAACCTATCATCATAAATTTGCAAGACTCAGACGATGAAGACAGTGTCAGTGACGAATTGCCTCTTCACGTAACTGATGACAGTGATACGGATGAGCCACTGGCAGTTCCATTGGATTAAAAGCACAGGTAATTCATATCCTATAATTATATAACACTTAAAAAATACGTACGTAGCATGCGAGTATATTCCCAATTATGAATTTAAACACCAGGAGAATTATAAAAGTTTAGATAATTCAGTTTGGGTTGCTTTACGTCGACCATTCTAGCGACAGGCAGATGTGAGAGTGAGAGGGAAATATGAAAAGAGTGGGGGTAACGAGGTGGCAACGCTGTGCACGCAAATGCATCTTATTCGCTGTAGCTCAGAACTCTTCCCATTTGAAACTAATAGTAGTCTAGCGGAGTGCTAATGAAGTCTGGGAGGCTGGCTCGAAGTTCCATGTCTCTCTTCTTCTCGCTGTTGTTGCCCTAAATTATCTATGTTTGTCTAGTTATTCTAATCTCGGGTCGGGTAATAAGAGTTGAATAAAGCCACATGTTGTTGCTTGTCTTAATTTGTTTACATTTAATAAACAAGAATAAAGCTGCCAAGCAGTTACATGTTATACCTGTCCGGACCTTTTTGCAACTCCCCGAATTACACATTATTTGCCGTTAACTCCCCGCTAACTTGTAAAGAGCTAAGTCGAATCTACATCTGAGTTCACATTTTTCCCACTCCCCACAGACCGACGTGAAGTGGACTTCTTGAAGAACAGAATTGGAGAAAGGTTTCTCGAAATCGCCCACCTTTTATACTCTGCCAGACAGGGGCCAACTTCCCCCCCCCTGTAATATAGTTGTATAACGTGCTTTCCCATTGGTTAGTGTGTTTGGTGTTTTACAAAAATTATATCATTCATGTATTTTTCTCTTGCAAAACCAACACTGTTTGGAATTCCGAGTTATCTTTGTTTCTTTCTAATATTACTCTAATATTCGCTCTAGCCACTAATTCTCCTCAACTCTGTGCTCTTTGGTCACATTTTAGCTCCTGTGATGGACCTTTTCCAGCTACCTGTGTGGTCCAGTTGCAATTATTTTTCTGTTAGCTAGCTTTCTGTACAAATTTTACCCTTTACAATATTTGGTTATGCATGCATACATAATATTATATTAATTATTTGCATACTTAGTTACTATTCCTATCTGTTTTTATTCTATTTTATTCCATTGTTTCCTGCTTGGATAGTTTATTCCTACAATTATTCTTATTCCCTTTATCGTTCGTATAATTTCTTTATATTTAACGTGTTGTAGGTGTTCCACTACAGTTGGTAGACCTTGACCCTACTTGGACTGTTTTGCGGGGTGTTGCACTATTATTATTAGTAGTAACTATCACGTTACTTTCTGAATCATAAAATGTTGACACAAAAATCCAGTTGATATTTCTGTCTCCAAATGGCATAACGGAACGGTAATCTACGCCTCCCACTTACTGCTGAGAGCAACTATTAGTTACTTTCTGTCACCGTTACTTTTTTAACGCGTTAGGGACACCGTCCATGCTTGCGCCCGACGTCACACGGATCAAGTCTCCCTTCGCGTCTCTCCTCTCATCCCTCCCACCCAGTGGTCACGGTAGAAGCAAAACGGGCCATTGCGGCCTACTTGTGGTTGCGGGAACCCCTTCGTTCGTCAATACGTTTACCTTTACCTTTCTAACCATTACTGTTTGCCCATCCCTAGTGGAGACAGGGTGACGAACACGGTGTAAGTTCAAACGACTCCCTCTTCGAAGCAAACTTCGGTCACGGTCATATTCGCAAACGTGGCCTGAAAAATACTCGTCATTATTACAAACCCCAATCTGCAATTCCTTTGTACGCATTAATTTCGTTATAGTGGCTAAGATTAATAGCTAGAATTTAACGCATTTTATGCTTTTCAGAAGTAGATATATTGATCCCTAGAAAGGCAACAAAACTCCAGTACCTATCATTGTTGCTGCAACATAAAAACACGCAAGGATAATCTTGCGAACGTCCAGTGGAGCGCCGTTTACAATTGCCAAAGCGAAGCCTCGTCGAAAGCGAGTTTCCATTGCGTGGAAAATCCGATAAGTTTGAAGTGGAGTGTTCCAGATTTGGAAACAAGAGAACGGGATTTTTCCGCAAATATTGAAGATTGGGGTAGCCTGGCAATCTGATTTGGGGTGAGAGTGAGTCATCAAGTTGGACATCCCCAGGCTCTAATCCGGTGGAATTATCAAAGTAAATGCCAGCAGAGAACGCAAATACTTTTGTTATTTCACTTAAGCCCCTGTCGGTTTTTGTGCTCCCTAAACATGAACGGCAATGACAGAGGGCGTGAGTGGAGGACGCTTTTGAAAAATGTTGTACAAGGGAAAAGTTGCCCACACCGCATCATCCTCGTGGAAATCCGCTGGCTGTCATGTGCTGACATCTAACGACTCAAAAAGAGAGCAGTCGTCCACTATACGCCATTTCTGTAGGCTTTACCTGTGCAGTCTGCAATGTAGATTAAGGTATGTGTATGGTATTCCTCCTTAAGGGTCACCATGCTGAATTTTCAACAAAATTTAGAACAAAAAAATATTTCTTTTACATTTTAAAGGAAACAATTCTGAAAAATTGTACAATCAGGATACTAATTATGCAGTTTTGCCTTTGTGGACATTTGAATGTCTAAAGGCGACGTTTAAATGAACGGGCGCGGTGTGTGTAAACGACGCGTAAACATTTGACTTGATTTTCTCGTATACCTGTTTTACGTTTTTTCAAACTCAAAATGATTTCCGTCAAGCAATTTATATTCCGTCTATTTAGGATTTTCATTGTACGTCTTTGAAGGTTGACGGAACCTTCTAAAGAGCCCTTTCTTGAAATCAAGCATAGTTTTGCATTAATACTTTATTACGCGACTGATCTATGAAAATTAAAAGCGTTACATACTTTATATTTCTTCGGGAGGATTTTTAATTGTAATATTTGATTGTAAAGAACTATATTCAAGGTATAATATTCAATACATTGCATTTTAAAATTCTCAATCTTTAACCCGGGGGCATTTCACATGAGCCTCTTCATTGAAAAGCATTTTCTTGAAAAGTTACATACACTACGTGATCAAAAGCATCCGGACACCTGGCTGAAAATGACGTACAACTTCGTGGCGCCCTCCATAGGTAATGCTGGAAGTCAATATGGTGTTGGCCCACCCTTAGCCTTGATGACAGCGTTCACTCTATACTTTCAATCAGGTGCTGGAAGGTTTCTTGGGGAATGACAGCCCATTCTTCACGGAGTGCGGAACAGAGGAGAGGTATCGATGTAGGTCGGTGGGGCCTGGCACGAAGTCCCAAAGGTGTTCTATAGGATTCAAGTCAGGACTCTGGGCAGGCTAGTCCATTACAGGGATGTTATTGTCGTGTAACCACTCCGCCACAGCTCATGCAGTATGAACAGGTGCTCGATCGTGTTGTAAGATGCAATCGCCATCCCCGAATTGCTCTTCAACAGTGGGAAGCAAGAATGTGCTTAAAATATCAATGTAGGTCTGCGCTGTAATCGTGCTCGCAAAACAACAAGGGGTGCAAGCCCCTTCCAGGAAAAACACGATCACACCATAACACCACCACCTCCAAATTTCACTGTTGGCACTACACACGCTGGCAGATGACGTTCACCTTGCATTCGCCATTCCCACACCCTGTCATCGGATCGCTACATTGTGTACCGTGATTCGTTACTCCACGCAACGTTTTGCCACTGTTCATTCGTGTAATGTTGACGCTCCTTACACCAAGCAAGGAGCGTTTCGCATTTTCCTGCGTGATGCAGCCGCTCGACCATGGAATCCAAGGTTTCTCACCTCACGCCTAACTGTCATAGTACTTGAGTGGATCCTGATGCAGTTTGGAATTCCTGTGTGATGGTCTGGATAGATGTCTGCCTATTACTCTTTACGACCCTCTTCAAATGTCGGCAGTCTCTGTCAGTCAACAGACGAGGTCAGCCTGTACGCTTTTCTGCTGTACATGTCCCTTCACGTTCCCACTTCACTATCACATCAGAAACAGTGGACCTAGGGATGTTTAGGAGTGTGGAAATCCGGCGTACAGACTTCTGACGCAAGCGATACCCAATCACCTGACCACGTTCGAAGTCCGTGAGTTCCACGGAGCGTCCCATTCTGCTGTTTTACGATGTCTAATTACCACTGAGGTTACGGATAATGAGTACCAGGCAGTAGGTGGCAGCCCAATTCACCTAAGATGAAAAACGTATGTTGTGGGGGTGTCCGGATACATTTGATCACTAGTGTACATACATGGGGACGTGAAAATTAATGTAAGTTATGTTTATGTTGAATAAATGTATGATACAAATTTCAGTTAAGTTCGATGAAATTTGTATAAATTAGCATTTTCAGCACCGAGTACTCTTAAAATTGATAAGAAATTTTAACCGATCACAGAAAAAAATCCGGTTAGCATCAATCAGAACTGTTTGCCATTATTGATTGTTTTATTATTGTCATTCACCAGATTCTTCAAGACGAGTGCTTCTAATAATATTGAATAATAATTAGTGTTAAATCATCCTACATATAGTGAGGGCTTCACAAATCTCTATATGCTTTAACTTGCCAGCCCTCGTAGCCGTGGTCGCTGGAGTGTATAGCTTCGGCGCTTGTCAAGCTGAGGGTCGCGGGTTCAATCCCGCCAAGGGCATGGGTGTTGTGTGTGTGTCTTTGTTTTGTGTGTGCAATTGCGGTAATAAGCAGTAAAGAAAACAGTAATTATAAACTGGGTAAAACAAGCTAGCTTTATAAAATATTAATAGTAATAATAACAGTTATCTATTCTTAATTTTTACGTTTGGAAACTTATCCATGGTAGGTAGAGGAAGTGTTCTACTTCATCCAAGAACTTACATTCATATTTTAATGTAAATACCCGTTTTGTGGTTTCATGAAGTCAAAGGATTTTTTAAAAAGTGCTTACGCCTGTGCGTTTTTAGTCAGTGATGAGCCTAATTCAAGAACCAAGTTGGATGTCTGCCAAACCTCGTATTTACACCAAGAATCTTTAAAAGATGCAAACCATACTAAAGTATACCTTACATTGAAATATACTTGTTGCTCTTTACTTCATCTCAAGCGATTCTAACAATTTTGATTAAAATATCCTAGGTTTCACATACTGACATGAGTAATAAAGTGCAACCTTAGTTTTCTCTGAATAGTCTGTACAGTTTTCTTCATTCTGAATGAACGTTGTTTAATTTTGTGTAACTGGTAAATCACTATAAAAACGTAATACAGCGCTTATTGAAGTATACAATATATATATATATATATATATATATATATATATATATATATAACCCCCTTACCGTCCATACCTCGATACCCGTTGATATCGAAGTATGTCTAATACTTTGAGATAAACCTTCGATGCTTTTAAATTCTTTAAGTTTTGCATTATTGAAAATTGTTGCGTTTAACTTTATACTAGATAAGAAATGAGAGACATTACGTTATTGCCTCACACGTGTCCTCAAGGACATTATAGTTCCTGGTCTACAGTTCTTCATAGACCTTGATTGCGTTTCCTGTGGTTGAAAGAAACATTCCATAGACTCTTGTGTCTAAATGAAAACATGAAAAACACTGTGGAAGGAGTAGAGCTACTCATGTAACATGCGGCGTTAACTGAGTTGTGAACAAAGGTGATTTAGCTGACGCACTAAATTAGTTTCTGCAATAGCCTGGTGACTCGCTCTCAGCCATTACGTTTACACCTATTCCAGTGACCAAAATCTGTGAATCGAGCAGAAATGAATCAGAACTTAAGATGTGAAATAATACAGTGCATTGAAATATTTATTATTTTTATTTGTTTAAGTTTCATGTAAAATATATATTAGTCTTTATTTTCAAGGTTGCAGAATAATGAAGAATTGCTAGTATTTGTTTTTCTATGAACAGAAAGTCCTTTAAAAGAAAGGTTTCAGCACAAAACATAGTTACATAAAAAGGGAAGCAAATAAATTATCATTATTATTATTATTATTATTATTATTATTATTATTATTATTATTATTAGCCTTGACTTACAATAGAGGTTGTGGCATTATTTAGGTAAAACAATTGTAGCCAATTGAAGAATGTCAAACAGACACAATTTCTGAATTAGCATAGACTACAAAATTGGTAGTTATACATAGAAAACTACTTATGAGAACATAATTCAGTGATCCAGCCATCGCCTTTACAGATTTTTATGAAGTGATTATGAGTATCGGTGGTCAAAAATCAGTACGGGTATAAACAAATAGTGGTATCGTCCCATCACTAATTTATTTATTTATATATATATATATATATATAAACATATATATAAACATACATACAGCATATATACAAAATATACAAGTTAATTTCAATTAACGTTATTGTAACATTAGCCGTTTTCGAAATACATCCAACTTGGGTCTTACGTTTTAAATTACCCCTGGTTGTTGTTCCTTTTATATTGCTTAACGACGCGTTGCTCTCTTCTTGGTCATATCGCGACGGTTACTCAGGTTTATTGGTCAGTCTAAATCAGCATATGTGAAGCAAATGATCTTAGTTAAGCATTACCTTCCTGTACCATTTGCTTGAGGAACTTGCTGATAGATGATCTTAGTTGCTCATTCACCTTGATCTGCAATTTATTTTATTCCTATTAAGTCTCAGTGGAATGTGAGCTTTAGGAACGGAATGGCTGGCTGTTCTTTAAGTGTACAGATAGTCATTTTGATGCTGGTCACTGGTTTTAGTTCCATAGTCGCCTTTCGGTACATTTATTTTACTTCATAGGTAGAATTTTGGGAGCTGGTAATGAATGTCCAATCTGATGTTTATTTGGCGGCAGAGGAAAATCACGGGAAAAAAACAAGTAAATTACTCTATATATGAGATTTGAACCTGAGACCTCCCAAATGAAAGTCACATATGATACCTCGTTGCGCTAGGTGTTGAAATGTTATGTAATCTACGAAGTATCTTTCGCGATTCTTCTCCGCATGGTTCATTACTAATAAAACGTGACTTAGCCTATGTCAACATTTGTGTTTGATTTTCCGTACTGTGCATATAACAAAATCTATATCCCATATTTGAGACTATTTCTAGCAAAACATTTATAGTTAGTGACGTTATGTTATTAGAAGCATAATTATTGTTGCATAAATAATATAATACATGGGAGATTGTGGGAAGTCGTTTTTGAGGGGGAGAAAGCCACATGAGCATCACATATTTAAACTTTAAACGAATTATAATAATACATATGCAATATTATTACGATTATAAAGACGATAATATACGGATGGTTACTATAGCAACATTGCGACCATGTTGAGGGTCAACAAACGACACAAAACGGCAGAGTACTCTACGCATAAGTTTGACATTTATACAACTACTGTTTGTTTTTGAGTTAGACTGTTCACGAGCACACGAACTTTCCTCAGACACCTTTTTAGACCCTTTTTCTTTCTTTTCTTCCTTCTTTCTTTCTTAGGAAACTTCGAAATGTGTACTACCAGTGAAAGGTCGATATCGAACTGCGGGTGAGAGGCAAATAGTAAAACGTTTACAGTCAGAAAGCTACAAATACAATCAGTTTTTTCTAAAATCAAAACCCCAAATATGACTATAAAATTTAAAGGGAGCTATACGAATGAAACAATTTAAGTGTATGGTTTACTGAAATGTGAGAGAAAATATCAATTTTCAAGATTTTGAATGTTAACATTAACACGTGAATGAATTTACGAGGAGTTTAGTGGTGCAAAGCTAATTCAAATACTGTATCTCAAAGTGGCCCTATTTCTCTATTTACTTAAATCCTGATTTATCTTTGGTATAGCTACTCAGTGAGTAGCTTTTAGTTAAATTATCCACTATTTAAAAAGAAATCTTGCTCTGTAATTTATTTTCCTCGTAAAGCCTTTTAACCAGATTCATGAAATTTTGAAAACTATTTCAGAACATTTAGAAGAATAGAACTGTGTACAGATTTGGCTCTACTCAAGAAAATAAGTACAAAAAAAATTTTAGTACATAACGAAGAGAAAATTGAGATTAAAATTTAATCTTTTATTTATACCTGAACCATTAAAGCTCACTAAAATCAAAACACATTTACTTCCATAGAGTAAGTTTTTGGCTAAGCTGTAAGGTATTAAATGGTTCATTTATCTCCAATTTTGAGCAAGTAATTTAATTTTTCGGTATTATATGGCTATTTAAATATAATTATCTTTGAACTAAATGTTTATTGTAGCTGAATTATACTTTTCAGGAATATAATAAAACACAGAAATTGTATATACTCAAAACAATATTAAGATCTGATAAGTGGTTGAGCCAGGGAGTTACGTATAGGGATCTATTTTTCAGACAGTTTGTATCAATTTAAATGATAATAATTCTAAGCAGAAATATATAAAGAAATGGATATTATATTCACAGATTAAGGTGCAGCGACTGGAATTAAAATTAGAATAGAATATTTTGCGTATTCTAAGCGGCAATTGTGTTGTGACAAGAGAATTAATGACCATTGTGAAGTATTTTACATTACCGCTCAGACTGTTTTATTTCACTACAAAATAGGGTTTCAAGATATGTTCTAAACTGGAAGATGTTGCACTCAAATTTAGCACCGGAACGAAAACATGCCCCCGATATCGTAACATGGTGTAACAACGCCATCTAAATTACGGTTTCAGTTGCTGTTACCTTTGGCGATATTGTCTAAGAGATGCGACGTATACACTGCGCTACTAGTGACACGACTAGGAAGTATCTCGTTCCCGTTAACCTAGAAAGATGCTATTATCTCGTCGTTTCTAACGAAGCTATTTTTGCTGTTCATTTATACATTTGCTTTATCAAGGAGGTCCTGAGGCAATATTTTTAACACATAAATGATTTCAAACTATGTAATATAAAATATAACAGCAATATATGTATGTAACAGTATATAAAAAGTGTATATTACAGTCATTGTATATGTTTATATTATTGTATACATGTTCAATAATGTTATGTGAATGTATTACGAAATTTAAAAGTTGCTAACAATGAGGTAACAATGAGGTAGCCTTGAGACAATAATGAATTAGATAGTTTAATAATGCTACTAGTCATTCTTGGATCAACAATAATGAAATTTTTGTGACAGTTCATACAATAGCCAATCAACAACCAGAAAAAGCTTTAGTTAAATGAAGGTATTCTATTGAACTAGGATTAGCCAATCAGAGACTTGAAATACAGAAATTTACAAATCTAGAAGTCAGTTACTTGCAGACAGTGCTCATAACTAGACGCGTTGCTTGTAGACAGCGTTTCTAACCGGATGCTAAATACGTCCTCGAGAAATTTAATACGTATTCGTGTGAGACAAAAAAATAGTTTTACGTGTTAAAAAATGCAAGTATTTAATAAAAAAAACAAATCTCACAGCTCTCTATATATCAGCGAAGTGTTATTTAAATTGTGTCAAGCATTAATAAATGGAGTGAAGTAAAATTATAATCTGTGTAAGCCTACATTCTTCAGTCGCACCACAACCCTGCAAAGAGAAACATGTCTCTAACAATAATACTGACGCAGGCGAGGCAAACATAAATATAAATATTTAAAGAAACAGTCAAATTACAAGGTTAATATTTTTAAATTTTTGGGACGAAGGCTACCGGGTACCATACGTGCGGTTGCAACTGCATCAAGTGCGGCTCCCCAACAGTGAAATATAATACACATTCTTCAAACTGGATTTCCATACGTAGCAGCAACAATCCACCTTCTTCAAATTGGCTCCCAAAACGTGGGGCAAATAACAATACAACAAACTAACTTCTTCAGTCCTAACCCCCAAAATTTCTCCGTAGCTACGCCTCTGTATTTAATAATAAATATGCAGGTTAGTATTTTCAGTTGCAGGTACCTTTTAAACAATATGTTCTGATTAAGTAGAATTGAGGCATGCTTTTCAATGGAATGTGCGAAATGAAATAAACATTACCATTCAATTTAAAGCCTCCCCTCTGCCCCAGTGGAGTGATAGTAGATAGTGATGAAATTATTTACATGCATCGCTCCAAGAGCTTTGTACTGTGTGCAAATTAATGCACTTTAATCTTGCCCCGTGCATAACTAACACAGCGCATGTGACAGCCTCTCTCCGTTAATACAAACATCCAAGATGCATTGACATACGATTGCTTTCCCACATTCCGAGTGCTACAGCATGCACGAGCCTGGGATTGAACTGGGACCGCTCTCTCCCCACACGCGACCACAGTTCCCCCTTCCCCTTCTCAATCAGGGAGAGAGCGCGGAACTCATAAAACAATAATTAGGGAAATGCGCCTAAAAAGAGATGGATGATTGATTGTAGGTTATTGTCTGGATGCAGTGTCCGGTGCTGTTCATTAATAAATGACTCTCGGTGGAAACCACGTCCGCCAGGATGGATGCGAGCGAGCAATGTCTCTCAGGGTGATGGACGTTGTGGTCTACTCTCCCATAGGAGTCTTCGGGCTAGTGCAGTCTGACGTTGATATGAACAAAAATCTTCTGCCAAGAACACAGCTCTGCTTTCTCCGGAACCCGCGCCCTCAGGGATAGAATGGGCGGGATTCCCGAATAGGTCTCAACTCTTAAATATCTGATACATTATCTAGCACTAATGCCTTTTGTTTTACATTAAATTGCTTACAAAAGTCCAAATGATCTATATTAATATTATACAGAGAATATGTGTGCTAATGTGATGTGTGTGTGTGTGTGTGTGTGTGTTTGTATTTGATCTTTGAAAAGTATCGTTCGTCTATAAACAGTCCTAATTTCAACTTGTAAATGAATAAAAGATTAAAATCTCTGATGCGTTAAGTTCACATGATTTGCCGAGAAATGGTTCCGTGGTAAAGTGTAAGACTCGTATTCGGGAGGCCCCGGGTTCGAATTCGGTCGGACCAGCCATTTGTCCATAGGCTTTCCGTGGTTTCCCCGGTTTGGTAGGCGAATCCTGGGGCGGTTCCACTTCTACCACGAATTTATCGTCCATTTTTGTCCCCCATTTACTCTTTAATTTGTTTTGAGTTGTAGGACCAGGCGACGGCGGTTGGTGTGTTGCGGCAAGACGGTGAAATTTGCGCTTTGGAAGGATTTCTCCCTGGCGTTTGGTAAGACTGCTGGGGTCCCGGGAATAGACGAGCGTCTCAGGTTGCGGGTAGCTAAGGCAGGGGTAGCCAGTGTCAGAATTGGTGTCATGCTGGAATCGTTAGGGATCCCGCCCTTGGTTGCACGCATCATCGTCGGAAATCGGTCGCCTTTCGGGTCTCCCTTTCATCTTTTCCTCCCACCTTGGAAGCACAAAGGGACCACTTTGGCCTACTTGCGGTGCTGTGCTTCAGTTATTGGAGGCCCTCAGACTACTCCTAACTCCGTAATTCCTTCACATTACTTTCTATAACTATTTACGTTTATTTTAATATTTCTTCCACAAGCTATTCTCACGAAAGCTTATTTTTCTATCTACTTAATGTTAATTGAGATAACGTTTGTAGAAATGGTTTCATTACAGCTTTCGTAGCTGGTACAAGCTGAATATGGAAGGCTGAAAAAATAGTGAAATATTAAAAACCGGATCGCTTTTTACTAGCTTTGAAATTCCACCCTTTGCATGATATAAAAAACAAGTCGTGGTGACGTAGTGCTTCCAAAATTGTGTAATAAACAAATATACTCGAGATTGGTAATGTCACAAAAAAAATGTTTGACATAAATTATATGTTTTAATAAGATCTATTTTTTCTAGTAAAATTTAGACAGAATGAAGAGGGCTTTACGGGTTATTTACAGAAAACTCAGATAAGCGTTTTATTAGTGTGCAAATACCTGAAACTAGTATTTTAATCAAATTGTTACGGCAATTTTTCAATAAATAAACAACAACGGAGTTAATGTTCCATGTAACGGGTAGAGGGCTCGGAATTTTCTTGAAAATCATCCTGTCGCACTTTTGGAAGATACTGAACTTAACTTACAAGTTTGGTATTTTTCGTTTTTGAGTATACTGTTCACAAACTACACGGGTACGTACACACAGGGACGGGATTCAGGCGACCACAAATTTTGTATTTCCGATGAAATGTTGTCATTGAATTTTTTGACGGAATACAATACTTCATCTACCTGCTATACATAGGTGATAGAGAAAGCAAAAAGAATTAAGATGTGTGTTTAAAAACAAAAAATACTATTTATACTTTATTCGAAACAATACGGCCATGATATATAACAGCTTTGGAGGACCAGTAAGTTAACGAAGACAGAGCGAAGCAAGTAAACATTTATATATAATATTTATTTCTTTAATCAAGATGAGCTGTAACAAGTCCATATTACTTGATCTGAGATTATTTATAGACAAAAAAAACATCATAAGCAAAATAACGCGAATAGATGAATCATAATCTACTATATTTAAGGGGTTATGTGAAGCTGTAATACGTAGAGAAAATCGACAACGAATTTTTATTTCTCAAGTTACATATTTCCTTTCGATTCCGTAGGGAAAAGAAGCCCCTGTGACAAACTTGTAACCAAGTCACAACTGTAAAAGGAAGTAGAAAAAAGGAATATGCGCTGCTAAATTCCCTTTCGCGGACACAAAACGGTACCTCGTTATGTTTTCTATATCTAAATTCCTTGAAGATTTAGATATGATTGAGCATGCCCAAGTTTCATTTGTTAATGGGCAATTTTAGCTGCTGGAGAATCTTTTAGTGCTATATAAAATTTGAAAAAAAAATGGTACAAACAGTTTACAAGCATATTTATAAACATATCACACTGGCTTTGCAGAAGCAAAAAAGGCTAGAACTTGTGTTCTGGTACTCCGAGGCTCCTTGGACTCTTTTATTTACGGGTCCTTGGAGTTCTGGTAACCGCATGTTCAGAACATTACTTCAAAAATTAATAAAGCACGCTATATAATATCAGCATTGAAAATATTTGTAATATACAGACACTAAAAATGATATATTTTTCTTATGTAGAATCTGCTCTTCCATATGGAATTTTTATATGGGGTTCTGCCACAAAAATAAAAGCTCTTTGTAGCACAAAAGAAAATAATAAGAAAGACGTTTAGTATAGATAGGACGACTCACTGTAAAACTTATTTTAAGGAAAATAAGGAACAGCAACAAAATACATTTCAAGGTTCCAGATTTATTAACAGAGTTAACTCCATTTTACATAAACGTATTCACATGAACAACTTTATCACTTAGAAAATAAAATATAAGGATAAACAAAATTCAGAAAAGATGCAAAAAGATTTCTAATAAATCATAGCTTCAATATAACTCAAGAATTTTTTCAATATTTCGGATATCATTGATAGTTGTGATATAGCTTGTATTTAACTCTTTGTTATTATACGTGTATTTATATGAATAATATCTATAAATTTCATGTTTCAATTGTATTTGTACCAAAACTCATTATGTACTATATTGACCATTATGATTGTATTTTTCCTGCAATTTTCTCTTTTGGTTTTTACGTTTATATTTTTGTATTATTGTATTAATCTATTTTGTCCACTACATTGTATAGGATATATAGATTCTTATTGAATTCTATTTTAACCTCATTTTTAATATGTTAGTACTTTGTGATTAAGACTATGTTACCATATTTCGTATTACATATATTGATGAAACCGTAATTAATAATGAACACATGAACATTGAGACAGTATTTTATATCACAACACTGTGAATGCCAGAGTGATTGTAGTGTAAACTACATTATTGTATGTGAAGTAGTAAATTTGTTGGTAGTTGGAAGATGCTTCATGTTTATCTGCACAACGTATGGGAGCCAATTTGTCGCGGTCACTTCGTGTTATCTATTGCTGGGCGCCTGTTATTGTTTTACTACTTTGAATGTTGGGTTCTTTGTCCTCCGGCTAGCTATTATTTCTACACAGTCGAGCATATCTCTTGAACAGGGTGTGTAAACGGAAAGGAGTTGTTACTAAAAATAACACTGATAAAAGAATTTGTTTTTACACTTTTATTGCCGTCACTTTTAATTAATTTCGCATATTGACTCTTGATACACGCCCGACTGAAACTGTTATATTTTAGAATGTAACTATAATCACTTATTTGCCGCACATTATTAATTCGCGTATTTCACATTTATAACTTTACGACGCGAGATATTTTTTTTAGAACTGCGCGACGTTTAACGCGTGAATGATTCTGATGAACTGAGCAACGTTTAACTTCTGAATGATTCTGTTGGACTCAGCGACGTGTAATGTGTGGATGATTCTGTTGAACTGGACAATACTTGCCTCTGGCTTTAGCTTTTTATACTCCCACACCCCGATATGCCTAAACATTATAACAGAACTGCTATTGGTTAATAAAGCGCGCCAACATTAGCGTCTATTTTTATATCCAATCACATTTATGAACACATATCTTCTAGGGAAAATATTCCCTCCATCTTTACAGAAAGGCGAGCTAATCTGACGTCATTTGCTAGCCTCTTCTAATTAATAAACAACTCACCCCCTCGTTCATTGTTGCCCGCTCCTATTGTCAGTTTCGGTGAGGCCGTGTAAACTTATTTCCTAACAATGCTTATAATTAACAAACATTTCAAATCAATGTCATATAATAATGCTTATTTACACTACAATCACTCTGGCATTTACATTGTTGTGATATAAAATACTGCCACATATGCCCCACTAGAAACATAATTATAAATATTTACAACTGTTTGGAAATTTTATAATTGGGTTTTTAGTCTCCTGAATCTTGTAACACACGATATTTATCACTTGCACGTAACACTGCACACGCATTTAACACACGTCATACATTTTCCCTTTTTCTCGCCACTATTCACTGGCTCGGGTCTAATGTGTTTATACATACATCTGACATTACAATTTTTTATAGAAAATACTGTACCCTGAAGTATTTAGGTACAAAATGTTTATACTTTCTTAGATTATTGACATAGAAATTTATACACTTAAGATTTTTAACCTGTTTCATCTTGTAATTATTGTACATATTTACCAAAATATTCATCCTCTACACAAATATATTTACATCTCTTAATTCTAGACACAATTTCACATTATCTGTGTGCTACATAAGTATTTGTTTTAATCATCTTTACCCCTTTTTTGTTGTTTTGTACTTTATATTCAAAATACTATTTGAATTATATCTACGTACTTTTACTTTAATATAACATTAAGTTTTCATTATTACATGCTTCATTTCAAATGCTGATACAGTTTACTAAGAGAATCTTCTTTTTCCCCTTTAAACATTTATTTTTGTCCTGAATTTATTTCTCCTTTCTCATGACATATATACATAGATAACCCTCTTACATTCCAATACTTTGTTCTGAGTTCAGCTTTACTTATCCTGTATCTACATGTTTTTTTTTGTTTTGTTTTTTTTAGCGGTCATTGCTATTCTCTTTCCTGGATCAAATTGTCTATGGCTAAGCATTACTCGTAGCTGTATTGTAACCTTCCAAAATTTGTTAATGAATAACCTCTTAAAGGATTCATATGAAATTTCACCCCCTGATACCATTTGAAACCAATCTAAAGTTTTCTGAACAACACATCTTTTAACAACTATCATTTTCAATTCTTTCGATATCTTTTTAATTTGAGAGTACTCTGACAAGTCTGTAATAATCTGTACTGGATTGGAGTCTTCATTTTGAACAGCTTGGTGTTTATTAATTTCAGAAGTTAGTTTTTGATTATTTACAGACAAAACTTTAACTTCTTTGGACAACTTATTTCTTTGTGTTTCCGATTCCTTCTGAATTTCAGATACCTCCCCTCTGAAATTAACTTGCACCTGAATTAAATCTGCATTCGTAGCCTCATTCATCTCTCTTAGCTCACTTGAAATGCTATTCATTCGGCTACCTAATTCTGTTCATTTTACATCGACATGTTCAATTTTATTATTAACCTCACTTTTTTTGTTAGATATTTCCCTGCTCATGTCTGACATTTTCTTTGAAACTTTCCCTATCTCATTTGCTAACATTTCCTGATCTTCATTTCTCATTTTTATCATACTAACATCTAGCTCCATAATTTGTTTTCCATATCTTCCCTGTTTTGATCTATTTTCTTTTCTAAATTCTCATTACTCTTACCAATATCTTCCCTTAATACCCTATTATTCTTTTCCAAGTTCTGAGTTAGTTTTTGTTCTAATTTCTCATTACTCTTACCAATATCTTCCCTTAGTTCCCTATTATTCTTTTCCATATCTTCCCTGTTTTGATCTATCTTTTTTTCTAATTTCTCAATACTCTGAGACAGTTTTTGTTCTAAACTCCTGTGAAAATTTTCCCTCCATTGATTTGTACTCATAATACTCTTTTTTAATATTTCATCAAAATTTCTCAGCATTTCCATCATTTCCATCATCATACCAGCATCAAAACTAACATTTCCTGCTATTCTATTCTTACTTTCTTCACTAGTTTTTCCTCCCTAAAATCCTACACTATTTAAGCTATTTTCTGTAACCTGTATTGAATTACAGCTAACTGTTACATTATCCCCTTGCATAATTATTTCTTCAGTATTATTAGTAGTCATTGTTTTCTTAATCCTACCACTTCTTAAGAACATTTAATTTCTCACAATTTCTTTTAGGATAAAATTTTGTTTACAATATTCTAACCTTTGTGATGCTGTCTGTGGATGTTGCTTTGATGTCCAGCTTCCTGGCCCTCTCTCCTAGATGTATATGTCGCCTCTGCGTCGTACTACGATGGATCTGCGTCGTCTCGCTGTCTTTGTGTCCTGTAGTTGAATTCCCCTGTTGTCTTTTATTCTGGTAGTTACGATGTCCACTCATCCGCGTCGTCCGTCGTTCCTGTGGTTGTTTCTGGAATCTGCATCTTGTAGTTAATTACACTGCTCCATTCACTCCACGCTCTGGTTCTTATGCCCCTTCCTGGTTAATTCGCCCCACGTTCTGGGTGCCAATTTGAAGTAGATTATTCTTTGGTAGTTGGAAGATGCTTCATGTTTATCTGCACAACGTATGGGAGACAATTTGTCGCGGTCACTTCGTGTTATCTATTGCTGGGCACCTGTTATTGTTTTACTACTTTGAATGTTGGGTTCTTTGTCCTCCGGCTAGCTATTATTACTACTCAGTCGAGCATATCTCTTGAACAGGGTGTGTAAACGGAAAGGAGTTGTTACTAAAGATAACACTGATAAAAGAATTTGTTTTTACACTTTTATTGCCGTCACTTTTAATTAATTTCGCATATTGACTCTTGATACACGCCCGACTGAAACTGTTATATTTTAGAATGTAACTATAATCACTTATTTGCCGCACATTATTAATTCGCGTATTTCACATTTATAACTTTACGACGCGAGATATTTTTACTTTCTCTACTACGTATAGTAAGTAGGGGAAGTATTGCATTCCACCCAAAAATTCGATACCGAGATTTCACTGGAAATACATGTTTTGAGACCCACTGAATCCAAAAAAAGCATTTTTGGAAACATGTCCGTGTGTGTGTCTGTGTGTGTGTCTGTGTGTGTGTGTCTGTGTGTCTGTGAACAGCATAACTCAAAAACGAACAGTCGGATAAACACCAAACTTGGTATTTAGGTTCAGTATCTTCCAGAGATGCGACACGAAGGTTTTCAAGAAAATCCCCCCACCCCAGACTACCCTTTACATGGAACATTTTTCGAAAATTTTAATTTTCTCAAAAATGGCTCTAACGATTTTGATGAAAATATTATATGTTTAAGGTAATGTCATGAGAAATGAAATGTATATCTCGAATTTTCTGGGAATGTCTCCAAAAGTATTCTTTATTGTGAACGACTTTTGCATAACTGGTAAACCGTAAGAGATAGACAGAATTTCACTACACAAAAAATGTAGATCGCGTTAAAATACACAACTTATTTCATATACATTTTTTTTGTTGAGTGAACCGTTTTCGAGATATTGCTTGTGATTTCCTTAAATTTTTCAATACTTATACTTTTTCTCAAATTCGTTATTCATTTTTTTTATGTCCTGGACATGCAAAGAGAATGAAATGCGCCACATAGCAACCAGCGTTAAAATATTTGACTATCGCTTAAAAGCTACCATATTCCCCTTGCATCTACAAGAAAATTACCAATAAGATTGACATCTCGATATCTCGATTAACATGAAGCATATGGAGAATAGGCGTTTGTAAAATTAGATTGTACAAGAGTAGAGAAAGTCATGTGAGTGTAACACATCAGATTTTTTTAGAACTGCGCGAATTTTAACTTCTGAATGATTCTGTTGGACTCAGCGACGTGTAATGTGTGGATGATTCTGTTGAACTGGACAATACTTGCCTCTGGCTTTAGCTTTTTATACTCCCACACCCCGATATGCCTAAAGATTATAACAGAACTGCTATTGGTTAATAAAGCGCGCCAACATTAGCGTCTATTTTAATATCCAATCAAATTTATGAACACATATCTTCTAGGGAAAATATTCCCTCCATTTTTACAGAAAGGCGCGCTAATCTGACGTCATTTGCTTGCCTCTTCTAATTAATAAACAACTCACCCCCTCGCTCATTGTTGCCCGCTGTTATTGTCAGTTTTAGTGAGGCCGTGTAAACTTATTTCCTAACAATGCTTATAATTAACAGACATCTCAAATCAATGTCATACAATAATGCTTATTTACACTATAATCACTCTGGTATTTACATTGTTGTGATATAAAATACTGCCACATATGACAATGATTTTAGATGTTTATTAGCCATAAGCATTGTTAGGAAATAAGTTTACACGGCATCACTGAAACTGACAATAGGAGTAGGTAACAATGAAGCGATGGGATGAGTTGTTTATCACTTAGAAGAGACAAACAAATGACGTCAGGGTAGCGTGCCTTTCTTTAGAAATGGAGGGAATATCTTCCGTAGGGCATATGTGTTTGTAATTATGATTGGCTGACAATATAGACGCTAGTGTTGGCGCGATTTGGTAACCAACAGCAGTTCTATTATAATGTTTAGGCATATTGGGGTGAGGGAGTATAAATTCTTGAGCCAAAAGCAAGTATCGCGTAGTTATAAGGAAGCATTCACGAGGTACACATCTCGCAGTTCTCAGCAATCTCTCGCGAGGTACACATTACGCAATTCTACAGAATCTCTCGCGTCGTAAAGTAAATTACAAAATGTGAAGTACGCGTACGACAGTAATTATATTCGGAAATATAACAGTTTCAGCCAGGAGTGTATAAAGATTACAGATGTGAACTATTAATTAATTGTGATGGCAATAAAAGTGTAAAAATATTTTTTTTTATCAGTGTTATGTTTTAGTAACAACTCCTATCTGTTTACACGCCTGCTCAGAGATATTTGCTCGACTGAGTAATAATAGCTAGCCGGAGGACAAAGAACCCAAAATTCAAAATAGTAAAACAATAACAGGCGCCAAGTAAAAAAAGATAACACGAACAAATTATTGCAACAACATGTAATAAAAATGTTGAAAATTGTAAATTTCCATTCATACAGCGACCCACCCACCCACTATCTACATATACATATATTTGATACTCTTATTTCCTTATAATTTTGTTTCACGCCGATTTTTCTGTTTTCTGTCATTTAAATTTCATTGAATGTTATTAAAACCAATTTTCCAGAGGTGGAAGAAGTACACCAACATAGAAGTTCTGGCAGTTAGGTCAGTAATAAGCGACATTACAATGTAATCTCTAGTAGGTGTCCAAAAGAAACATTTGTTTCTAAGAAAAAAAACCTGATATGTTGCATTCACATAACTTTCTCTACTCACTCATCGAAAAACTATACCTAGACAAGCATAAGCCTTTGAAAATTCAAACCAATAACAAAATGTATCTCGGGGATGGTTAAGTCACAAACAATTTTATTTATATTTTATTTATATATTTATTTTTTGTGTAGCAAGATTATGTTTATATTTTACGACCCACCAGTTACACATAAGTAATTCACAATAAAGAGGATTTCACAGACTGTTCCCAGGAAATGCAAGATATACCTTTCATTTGTCATACAAATATCTTAAGCATGTGCAATGATAATCAAAATCATTTGAGTTATTTTTTAGAAAATCAAACGCTTCGAAACCTTTTCATGTAAAGGATAGTTTGGTGAGGGAGGATTATTTTTTTTTAAAATCTTCGTTTTGCATCCTTGGAAGACGCTGAACTTAAATACCAAGTTTTGTACTTAACCAACTTATCGTTTATTAATTACGCTATTCACAGACACACACATACACACGCATGCACATACTTATAAACAAGGACCGTTTTCTAAAAATGCTCTTTTGATTCAAGGGAACCAAGATATATATTTCCGGTTAAATCTCGGTGTCGAATTTTTGGGTGAAATACAATACTACTTCTACTTACTATACGTAAGCAGTAGAGAAAGTAAAAATTGAAGAGGCTATTGTGAGTTACTTTAGGACCTTCAGTAAGGTTGTGATAAAGCATTTATCAAGGACTCTATCGAGGTTAGAACATTATTATTTAAATTTTATGTATTATCCTGTACTATCACGTAATGATAGCTGACATTACAATGTTTCAAAATCTTTATTGTCCGTTCTCTCTAGTAAAATTTAACATTTTCAGCATTATCTGTTGTTATAACACTTTCCCCTCAGAAGATCTATTGTCCAGTTATAATCAAATTTACAGGATATGCTTAGAAATGCACGCGAAGGAAAATTAAATGCATGCTTTGATGTAAAACTACTAGTTTGGCAGAAAAGGGGATTATTTTTATATCATTAAAAATAAAGAAAACTTCAGACAGTATGTAAGATAATCAGTAATCACATGTGTGGTATGTAGATATAGTCTTCCTGAACAGAAAAACAATAAGTTTAAATTTTATCACTCAAGTGGAGAGCTTTGAAAATCCCATTTGTGTATTATACAAAATAATTATTTTTTGAGAGTTAATAATAATTACAGAGTTTAAATTTTTGCGTCTATCTCTGTTAAGATATGTATATTACGTTGCATAAATTTCGAAACTATACAACAAATATTATAAATATTAGAATTTTCACGTACATCTTTCTTTATGCACCTGACATAACTTTTCAGATTTTGCTACGGTACTGCAACCGACGTATGGAAATACAAGTTGTACATCAGATATTGATAAAAATCCAATAACCTCTGACGCAGTAACACTCTTTCAGAGGGTTTAATGAGCATAATACTAGGTCAAATCTATTGTAGAATGATTTTAAGGGGGCTCCATCTAGTGTCGATTCCATAGCTTTTCAAACAGACGGACGCATAAAAGACTTTCGACCAAGCACCTGTTCCACCTGACATGGTAGGTAGGTCTCAAAGTATACAGGATTATAATTCCTGCTGCTGTAAACCTTTGCAGAGGAAGGCAATAAACCTGCCTTTATCTTTTTCTCAACGTTAGAGGTATAGGGGTCACCTTAAACAGCTAATATAATATAGAATTTCAAAAGCATTATCAGTGCAGTTTTATCTATATCTAAGCAGAAATACTTACTTTCTGACTATAAGTTTATTCTTGTATAAAGGCAGAAGCTCTGAATAATTTCAGGTAGCGCTATCCTAGGCGACAGTTGAACACAAAGAGATGCCTAAGTGGGTCGTAATAAAATTGCAAATTTTGTTTTTCAAGCTAGTAACTAAAAGCTTTCTATTCATTCAAACCTTCCAACTGAAGTGAATAGAAGACACATATTAACAAGGATAGCAACATGTGTTTTTGTCAAATGCGAAACAGTTTGCGAAACCAGCTCATTGCAAAAGGCCTGAATGCTGCCATTAATCTGAAAGTCAAGAAGACCGCCCGTCATCGAGGATAGTGCGTTAGTAATGCAATACAAATCAATGGATACAAATAATTTCACCTTCATCAATGTTCCCTAGCTTTCGATATGATAAAGTTGTAGCGTCTATAAACCGGAGTCAGCCAAGTTAATTATGATCTTAGTGGGAGAGCCTGTGTGACGCAGGGCGGTTGAGGAAAATTTAAATAAAAGATTCAGAAGGAGGGAAAGAGTAGGTGTCGTACTTCACAATGACTTGTGTACAAAGTATAGTATCCCCATAGCCCCAGTACCCCTTGTCAGTACCTTTGCATTGCCTGATCTGTGCTGAAAGCAAGAAACCTCTCTGACGTCACAAAGCATTCAGTTGGTTCATAGTGCATAAACTTAACTTCCATCCATCAGGTATTTAGAGGTTGTTTTATAACATTTCCAATGGTACATAATGTAATAGGCTGCGATAATGGCAATTAATTTAACCGCAGGGCAAACACAATTAAACTAAAACATACCATAGATACATAATTGGCGCAACAGTTCTAGACATGTGAAAATCTTAATGACAGCTATGAAGCGAGTTGCTTACCAGATCAGCAGGTGACCGTCGTCTGCATGCTGCAGGAGTGCGTGGGACAGTCATTGTCAAATATCCGCACACAGATTATGCACTGCACTGCATTGCTCTGCACTGGTAAGCTTATAGTTTATATACAGTATATTTAAATCCACCGCTGTAAAAAGCGCTTAATGTAAAAACCTGTCAATCATCTGCTTCCAATTCTTACACATCTGACAGCCCTTCCTCTTCTGCGGAATCACTCACATCATTGCCGTCATCACTGCTGCACCATTATCCTGGATGATAATTCTTTCTATTTGATTTCGTTTTCTTCCACTTGAACCCTGAACCTTTTATAATTTTTTCTGAGATTTGTAGCACCACCTTGAAAATTTATGCTGTCTTTCAGCTTAATGAGCAATATGCTTATTATTGGCACAGTGTTTTCTTCCACATAGAAATTGTGAATCGTGCGCCGAATGAGCGTATCGTCTATTTCTGTAATACGTTTAGGGACCTTATGTTTCTTCCTAGGTGTGTCCACTTATTTTCATCCATATGTTTTTTTCTTATCTTTGAGAACTCTGGAAACGGAATTCAGTGAAATACCAGTTGATTTGGCTACTCTTTATTTCACTCTCTTAAGGCTTTTGTGGAATTCGGGTGAACATATATTTTCTTCCTTCATCTTTGCTTCTTGCTTCATGAAGTCGAGAACATTTGCAATTTTTTTCTACTTTGACTATGTAATACCTTACACTTAACTTTGAAAACGTAGGAGTCATGGTTATAAATATAACAAATATAAAATAAGCACTATTTAGTTACTCCCTTTGAAATTACAACCAGATGCGGACACATTCTATGCAGACTGTATGTGTTACGCACTGTAAGCAAAGGTATTATATGGCTTTCGTTGAATAAGGTAAACATAAACCATTCCTAGGCTCGGCAGCTGGGGTGGCAATCAAGGTCACGATTCCAGAAGTTTTGCGCCAGTTATACCTATTCTGCGTTCCATTTATGAAATTATTTCACAATTAAATGCCGCTCTAAGTTTTTGATCATATTATGACGGTTACTGTAGATTTGTTTGTTCAATTGTAACTCCAATCATTGCATTCCAGAGAGATAACCTTAGTTCAATGGTCGCCCTCCTCTACCATCTATTGTTGTCACTATTGAGTTTTGACGGAATGTGAACTTTGGGATCGTGAAAATTTTGGCTGTTCTTCGAGTGCACACATAGACAACTACTAAAAGGCGGAAACAGCTCAAATGGTTCAGAGCCTAGCCTTCTTAACGCTCACCCGAAACGAGAACTCACACTCACAAGGGCAGACGCCGGACGGGAGACAGACGACCTACGGATCAGAGAGTGAGAGACCAGGGTGGGTAATCACCCACACTCCCGGGATGAGAGCGAGGAAGTGGATAATAGATGCAGATGAGAGATGAATGATAGGAAAGGTGATGATGGAACACCGGTGGAATGATATATGGTGAGGGAAACCGTAGAACTCGGAGAAAACCCGCCCAAACGCCGCTTTGTCCACCACAAATCCCACATACGGATCCCTGGGATTGAACCTGAGCCGCCTGGTGAGAGGTGAGGGGTCTAACCACTCGGCCACGGCGCCACCCTACTGTATCATTTGCTTAGGTAAATGGTTGATGGTCATAGTTTCGCAGTCACCTTCCTGTAGCATATATTTAAAATTACAGTTCGTTTGTTTTTTGTGGATGGAACCTTGGGTCGTGGTATTGAATATTACTACAGTAATAACCTGGCAATTGAGGGAAACCACAAAAAAGTCTACTTTGTCCAGTACACGGGGTATGACCACCTAAATACCAGCCACAGAAGCTACCGCCTGAGTCTTCTCTCTCGGTAACGTCCTAGTTATGCCGTGTGTGTGTGTGTGTGTGTGTGTGTGTGTTTTATTTTCCTATACACCCGCTCTTACAACACAGGTACCACAGGCGGTACCATGTGTGTGCTTACATCATACAAGAGAGTTCCCAACTTTCATTGTCCCAATTCGCCATCAGCCTCTGCATGAGGAATCTGAAACTCCACGGGGTTTTATGATGGTTACATGGGAGGAGGAGGGATAGTATACGACAACTACAACGAGATGAAAATAATGATTTGGAAACAAATGATGGAAATTATCTAAGTTGAAAGAGACACAAAGCGGTGCAATCTGTCAGTTGCTAACCAGTGCACTGCAGTGTGAACATCTAGAAGATGTCTGCTTTAAAAGCTACTTCTACTGTGCTAAGCAAAGTTATCCTTACGTATTGATTTCAGATTGATGCTCTGAGTGGACATCAGGTGATGGTAAGTCGTTACACCGTCCCCGGTCTCACAAATATTCACAAGTTACATTGATTTTCGGGTAGGGCGATTGTTTATTCAGCAGGTGAATCTGGAGGAGTCCATCCATTTACTTTACTGGACAGAAACCGTGCTATAAGAAATATCTCTTTTGTCCCTGCTAGCGTAGTACAAAATCAGACTGACAGAATCTGATATCGAGAAACATCTCCTGGGAGAATAGGGGAGGAATGGAAATTTCCTTCTTGACTTCCAGTGTTGAATATTTCGCTCGGAATTTGAGGAGCAGCACCGGATACCGGCATAGTCCTACACGGCACGTTGGGAATTCAGAAAATAATATTGGAGTTGCAACATCAACTTCATCGGTTGGTTTCCCTTGCGTTTCGGACCACACAATACTACCTATACACAAGCGGACGGTACAAGATGCACCAGATAAAACGGATTTGTACAAGGAACAATATTTCCTCTTCTAATAAATATATATAAAAACGCAAACGAATTTTTCTGAAATGTTCTATTTTGGATAAATAGCTAATGTTAACATGTGTAACACTCTTGCTTCTAAAACTAATGCAGGAAGTGGTGTCGGTCTATACGGAAATGACATTACCCCTTCATTTAATTTGGGTAAACATGCCATTATCTTCCAGGCTGAGACATTTGCTGTCCTGGGTAGTAGGAAGAGAAAGTATCACAAGGGCTCTAAGGATAGGAATATCTATATAATTTCCGACAGTCAAGCTGTTATTAAAGCTCTTGAAGATTCTATGATATAGTCAAATCTGGTTCTAAAATCTACGAGCACCTCAGAATACTGGCTTCAAAATGGTTGCCAGATTTTGGGCAACGAGAAGTCGGATGGGACTGTTAGAAAGGAAGCAGAGGCTATTTTTTTACATTCTCTACCAGTACATAGTAGGTAGAGAAGGTAACTTTTGCATTCCACTCAAAGATTCGATTACCGATGTTTTGAGACCCCCTGAATCCCCGCCCAAAAAATTAGAAAATGGTCCGTGTGTGTGTGTGTGAACACTACAACTGAAAAACCAAATTCGGACAAATACCGAACTTGGCATTTAAGTTCCGTACTTTCTGAAGATGAGACACAAAGATTTTCAAGAAAATCCTCCACCCCAAACTACCCTTTACATGAAACATTTTTCGAACTTTTTTATTTTCTCAAAAATTGCTCTGACGACTTTGGTTAAAATGCTATATATTAATTATATTTACGTAACAAATAAAATGTATATAATGAATTTCCTGAGAGTAGTCTTTGAAGTCCCCTTCATTCGGAAGACACTTTGTATAATCTTGTATATCTGGTATACCTTAACTGATAGACGAAAACGTACTACACAAAAACACAATTTATTTCAAATAACCTTTTTGTGTGTTAGACATTCCGAAATATCGGGTATTAATGGTTCAAGTTGTACAATACTTAACTATTCTTTTACGCTTCTGTTGATTTTCAATTGTTTCTCACGATGCCATGGAAAAAGTATGGCATTTTAAGACCAGCGACCAGGGTATGTACTATATCCTATAGCAGATAGGAAAACTAAAATTTCGCAAGAATAATTTGTATAATCACTAATAAACGATAGAAGGTGAGAAAGTCATATGAATGTAACACATCAGAATTTTTTATATGATTATGGTATTTTTACTGCTGTAAATCTTTATTTATTGAATCTCATAATCCATGTTCGCAGTAACATCACTGAGCATAGTATGAGACATAATGTTCATAGTTATTATACCAGCAGCAAATCTAATATAAATTTATCACAGTTTACCTAGAGCAAGATGATTAAATCGTATTTATATTTTGGCCCTAAATACTATAATTTATTATCAGGTAGAATAAAGTCTACGAGTAGGAGGAGACTTACAAACTCAGTATACCAATGGCTGGTTAAGAATCCCTTCTATGCTCTTGAAGATTTTTTAAATTTAAATTCTTTTGATAGCTATAATATCTTCATGTTTTTACTTTCCCTACTACGTATAGTAAGTAGGGGAGGTATTGCATTCCATCCAAAAATTCGATACCGAGATTTCACTGGAAATACATGTTTTGAGACCCCCTGAATCCAAAAAAGCATTTTTGGAAAACATGTCCGTGTGTGTGTCTGTGTGTGTCTGTCTGTCTGTCTGTCTGTCTGTCTGTGTGTCTGTGTGTGTGTCTGTCTGTGTGTCTGTGTGTGTGTCTGTGAACAGCATAACTCAGAAAGGAACAGTCGGATAAACACCAAACTTGGTATTTAGGTTCAGTATCTTCCAGAGATGCGACACGAAGGTTTTCAAGAAAATCCCCCCACCCCAAATTACCCTTTAATTGGAACATTTTTCGAAAATTTTAATTTTCTCAAAAATGGCTCTAGCAATTTTGATTAAAATATTATATCTTTAAGATATTTTCATGACAAATGAAATGTATATCTCGAGTTTTCCGAGAATGTCTCCAAAAGTATTCTTCATTGTGAACGACCTTTGCATAACTGGTAAACCATAAGAGATAGAGATAACTTTACTACACAAAAAACGTAGATCGAATTAAAATACACAATATATGTCATATACATTTTTTGTTGAGCGAACCATTTTTGAGATATTGCTTGTTACTCCCTTAAATTTTCCAATACTTATACTTTTTCTCAAATTCGTTATTCAATTTTTTTGTCCTGGTAATGCAAAGAAAATGGAATACTCCACATAGCAACCAGCTCGTAAAATATTTGAGTATAGCTTAAAGCCTACCAATTCCCCTTGCATCTACAAGTAAATTATCAATAAGATTAACATATCGATATCTCGATTAACATGAAGCATATGGAGAATAAACGTTTGTAAAAATAGTTCATATAAGAGTAGAGAAAGTCATGTGAGTGTAACACATCAGATTTTGTTCTTCATGTTTAATCATTATTGTATTTCGGCACTGCCAATGACTGTGTTGTGTCTTACGACATTGATAATTTATTACATTACATTACAATAGTACAAGCTAAGTAAGCTGTCAAAAACTGGATTCGCAGTGAGCATGTGCGCCACTGGAATTCTGACTTCGTCTTCTTTTCTTTAATGAGAAACCATGATATTGTTAGCCATGTATGAACCAGTGCTGTTTTTATCTTCATAAGTTCATGCTAAAGAGGAACAAGAAAGACTGGAAACAGCTGACTGACGTTTCAACATCGTACATATATGGAGAAATAAACATAACTAAATTCTATTAGCCTGATTTGAAATAATTCCTATGGAAAGAAGTTATTGTTATTTAGGTAAAATAAGTTTATTGTAAATAGAATATAATGATGTATACTGTGAAAAGGTGTTTGGAGGAAAGTAGTGATGCATTACATTCCCATCCCAATATTTGTTGTTTCAAGCAGGAAGCTTCAAACTGCGTGATTTCTGAGTCGAATGCTACTCTTCCTCTTCCCCGCAGACTGGTAAAGAATGAATTATATATTCTACTTAGTTTAAATTGAAACTTCTTCCATTAAAATCTTCTCATTGGTAATATTCCAAAGCTTTCCCGTATTCCTGAGGAAATACCATCTGATTATTGTCATCAGCAATAGAAAATAAAAGTTTCAAATGATGAATTCCTTCCCTAATCCATTTCCACTCTCAAAGGCTTCACTTTTTTCATCCACACCGTAATCTGCTAATGAAGTATGCATCAGAGCCCATAAAACCTCGTTTCTATTTCAAAAAAAATTGTTGGACACTTACCACATATCCTAATTCCTTTTGGAGTCCTTAAAACATGGGCGTTGTGCAGGCGTACCAACTTCTAATTACATTAAGTGATGCGAGAATTGAATGAAGAATGTTTCTAAAGAGTCGAATCACAGGGAAAATAAAAACCACCATTCTCCGTCATCAACGTAATGTGTGCTTGATTTAATTCTAGTGGTTTTCTCAAACAAAGGCTGTGCCGGCTCGGATGCAAAAGAAAGGGAGAAAAAGTCTCTGTGTGAAGCGAAACTTAACAGAGGTCTAAAATATACTGCCGAGAAGAAATTCGGAACCATGGCGCCTTTGACGCTTTGGTTTGTTCATGTGCATGCTACAGTGCGTCTGAAAAGTAAATTAATTTTGTGAGTTTCAACTTTAAACAAAGGAAGTGAGATACGGCTTATGGGGATGGAAAATTAAGATACGCTGTGTACGTCCAGCATTTTTTAAAGCCCGGGCATAGCTTGTTAGCTTGAATTAGTTTACATGGAAGCTTGTTTATTTGTTATTTCGCGGTGTTTGTATATAATTCCAGAGACTTGGTTCAGAAAAGGTTTTTCTGAAAAATGGAAGACAATAAATGGTGATTCAAATCATTGAAAAGTTTAAGAGCCCATCGATTCACCAAAATAAAATAGATCTTATGTAAAAACAAATCAAAGAAAAAAAACTGATGTGATACATTCACATGACCTTCTCTACTCTCTATCGTTTGTTAGTGGGTATACAAACTACTCTTACTAACGCTTATTTTTCTCCTACTACATTTTAATCTTTGCAGAGATAGCTTACATTGCATATTTCGTTATACTTAGAAAGGGGATAGCGGTAATCAAATGTTTAAGAACTGGACGCTATACGCTGACCTTAAAATGCCATACTGTTTCAATAGAATTGCGAGAAACAACCGAATGTCGACAGGGCATTAAGAGAATGCCCAAGTAATGATCAATTTGAACCAATAATAATGGATATTTCAGAAAAGCTTATGCCACAAAAAAGCTTATTTGAGATAAACAGTGCAATTTTTGTGTAGTGCGTTTTTCTCTATCGCTTAACATTTACCATTTATACAAGATTATACAAAATTCCTTCTGAATGAAGAGGACTTTACAGGCTTTTCTCAGAAAATTCAAGATATACGTTTTATTTCGCATGGAAATATATTTAATATGTGGTATTTTAATCAAAATCGTTGGAGCCATTTTTTGAAAATCAAAATGTTCGAAAAATGTTCCATGTAAAGGCTAGTTGGGGTGGAGTTTTTCTTGAATATCTTGTATCGCATCCTTGGAAGGTACTGAACTTAAAAATTAAGTTTGATATTTATCCGACTTTTCGTTTTTTACTTATGCTGTACACACACACACACGCACACGCACACACGGACATGTTTCTAAAATTCTGTATTTGGATTCAGGGGATCTTAAAACATGCACTCCCGGTAAAATCTCGGTATCGAATTTTTGGGTGGAATGCAATACCTTCTTTACCAACCTACTATGTACGTGGTAGAGAAAGTAAAAATGAAGAAAAAAATCTCATGTATTACACCAGCATGACTTTCTCTAACAACCATTGTTTATATATTCGTATATATGTTCTGCAAATAAATCTTTGATTAAAACTTATTTTTCTACCTTCTTCATGTTAATCCAGAAATATTTCACTTCGTTGTAGGTACGAGGAGATATAGCGGCTGAAGGAATAATCGAATTTTAAAAGGTGAGTATACATATACTGACTTCGAAATTCCATGTTGTTTGCATGACATCACGAGAAACTAAAGAAAGGCGACTATTATTTAATCTAAAGTATTTCAAAAATGTGTGAATTATTGGAAATTACAAATCACTACAACGTATATCTCGGAAAAAGTTAATGCAACAAAACACTTATTTTACATAAATTATGTGTTTTAACAAGATCTACATTTTTTGTTAAATAAGTTTTCGCTATCTCTTAACGCTTACACATTATACAAACATTTACAAAAGTTCATTCAGAATGCAGACGACTTCACAGATATTTGCAGAAAATTTAGGATATAGGTTTTATTTGTCACAAAATGCTTAATGTATATTTAACAGCTTTGGATCAAAATGTCGGAAGTAACTAGATCCAGTATATCCAGTTCATTCTTTAGAATGACTTTGGTGTGAAGGCTCAAAAGATGAGCTTCAGCACTTTGCTGCCCTATATCCTCTGGAACTCATATTATTTGGAGAAATACATTTGCGTCTTGACATCAATTCCGTCTACCCGAATACGCCTGCATTGCAGCGACATTGGGTGCCTGGGCCAGTAGGCGACACCGCAGAACTGGTTAGGCAAAATGTGAACCACAAACCTATTCCCCTTCTCCCTTGAGGCAGTAGGTGTATTGAGCTCTGAGAAACAGAGGTTCCAACGTCTGTTTAACACACTCTCGTAGGCTCTTCGTACCTGCCGATTACAAATCTATCTTTGACCTTCATTCTAGAGACACTTTGACGGGCGTTTAATGCCAACCTACAGCATTCAGGCTTTCGTGCAAATCCTAGAGGCAATGCACTCATTCGCATGACAGACTGGGACTCCAGTTAAGAGTGGTGGGCCACTGGCAACCCACTCACCTTCCGTAAGGAGCTCATTAGGTACAACCGCTACAATGTCATGGTCATGGCAGAAATCAACGCTAGGATTGCCAATCAATACTTTTCAGGTAACTCCAGATAAATCCATTAAAAGTAACTAAAGGATTACTTCAACGTAACAATTACACCGAACACCAGAATAACAGCCATACCTTCTCTATATTCACAGTCTTATTCATTATAACCGCAGTAGTGCGAACAGTATTCAAAACCTCACCATCCAAACTCTCCGGGGGCAAATCCAGAAGCCTTATTACTAAACCTAGAGCTACTCATCGAGCGTTCCTGGATAGCCTGAAGGCGTTTCGAAAGTGGCGACGTCTGGAGGATAGTTAATAACCTTTGTCGCCAACGGAAATAATACAGCTGTCCTATTCATTTTTATGTGTGTGTGTGTGAAGGGGAAATGTGGGACTCGCCATCGGAGCATGGCCCTCATCCATCCACAGGAAAAGGGAAGGATGATAGAAAGAAAGGAAATCTATGGTGACTAGCGCGGCGCGCATAGCACCCGCGTTAGTAAGACAAAAATGGAGAGCTGTCGTCCAATGAAAGGGAGCAAGTAGTAGGTAAAGTTCTAGGTTACATGTATGACAGAACTCCCTGACTGCAGCCCTAGAGGCTAGAGGATAAAATGAAAGGAATATGGAAGTGAAGAATGATTCATTAGGCTTGCTTGGTATCGTCGTCTTTGGGTAATCTAACGGCATTCCAGGAGAAAGTGTTGTTCAGGTAGTACCTCAAATTGCGTTTCGTGACTGTCTTTTTAAATAATGTTTTTCGTAGGGGCGGCTCCACACCCGCCGCCCCCGGTGACGATCATTCGCTGAGGCTACATCGTCTCTCCATGTACATGCTGTTAATATCTAATAGCATGCATGGGGATGCTCAGGTTAGTGTAAGGCATTCTAGCATTAGTTAGGACGGGTTCCGCTTGAGCACCCAGGTTAGTAGCGTTAGTAGTCGTGCTGGCATGCAAGCATGCGAGCGTGTCAACATGATTGCTGGGCTACACCCATGGCGCCCAGTGATTAGTAGCATGTAGATAAGATGTAGTGAGTTGATTAGATGTGTTAGTACGGAGGTTTGTTAGTATACATTCTGTGTGCGTGGGAATGGCAGTGATGGCATGCAGTGAACGATGTGTGATGTGGGGCAGGGCTTACAGCATTATCGGTTAATCTCCCCCAGGTTCACTGCTGTGCGTACAGGGTCAGATTGTCGGAGTTGATTCAGGTATTCCTTGGTCTTGTCTGCTGTTTGTTGGCTGAGTGGTTCCTTGAAGTTGGCTGAAACAAAGTAGCTGATAAATTTTGATTGCATCATGATGGTACTAGTCGGGCTAGGTGAACTCTGGCCTCTATGGCTGAAAGGTCAGGTTTTACGTTGCGGTTATAAAGGGAAAGTGGGGGATTTGTTTGTTGCGGTCGGTTTCGTAGCGACTGAGATCGCGCACGAGCGGGTTGCCATTGCGGGAGAGGTGGGCATACAAATTGAAGGCGAGGTGCTTAATGTTTTCCTCTACCGTGTGTACTCGGAGTTCTGCGTGTAGTATGTCGGGAGGGGCGATCTTGGGTACTTTGGCTATGATAAGGAGGACCTTGTTCTGGAATCCCTGAAGTCTTTGGATGTGAGATGGTACCGCATATCCCCAGATGGGGGCAGCATATGCGAGGATAGGGCGTATTAATGTTTTGTACAAGGTAAGTCCGGTGTGTATACTTAGCGAGCTGCTGTAGGTTATGAGCGAGTACAGTTTGCGTAGCTGTGCATTGGCCTTTTTGTGTGATATTTGGACATGGTCTTTCCGAGTAAGCCCCTGATCTATGTGTGAGCCTAGGTATTTAACGCTGTCGATCCATTGGATATTGTTGCCGAACAATGTAGGTGAAGGAGGCGCGTGTGCAAGTTAGCGGTGTTTTAGGCGTTTGGTAATTATGATGGCATGACATTTGGTGGTGTTCACCTTTATCAGCTAGTTTGTGAACCAGTCTGTGAATGAATCGAGGGCCCTTTGGAGGTACCTGTCTAGTAGTGCTGGTTGAGACGTGTGTGCCATTATGGCAGTGTCATTTCCATAGTGGATGTATTCTGCTGGGGAGTATGGGGAAGGTCATTAATGTAAAGATTGAATAGAACCGGTCCGAGTATGCTCCCTTGTGGGACCCCGGCTGAAATTTGTCGTGGCGTTGAACGGGAATTGTTAACTATAACGGTGAATTGTCGCTCGGAGAAATAGCTCGCTATGAGTTTGATAAGGGTATCCGTGAAATTGTAGTTGGTGAGTTTTCGTCAGAATCCCTGCTGCCAGACTCTGTCGAACGCGCGTTCGATATCAAGGAACAGAGCACCAGTGGATCTGTTGGTATGAATCCACGTGTGATGAACTCTGTTGCTCGCAGCAATTGGAGCGTGGTTGATAGATGAGTTCGAAATCCAAATTGCTCGTGAATGAAGATGTTGCGCCTGGATATGTGCGTGTTGATGCGTTTTACGATTACTTTTTCGAGCAGCTTGCTGAGGGTGTTCAAGAGACTGATCGGGCGTTAATTTATGGGGTTAGTGTGGTCTTTATTGGCTTTTGGAAAATTGAGTATGTTGGCAGATTTCCATTTGAGGGGAAAAATGCCAGAGAATAAAACATAGTTAAATATGGTGGCGTGCATAGAGATAGCTGTTGGGGGCAGATGCTTAAGGGCAGTGTTGAGTATTTTGTCCGGTCCCGGGGCTTTCTGATTAGGCAGGCGTTTGTTAAGCCATTTAATTTCAGACGCTTGGTTTTACGTATACGCTTGTGGGTTGTTTTGGTGGCGAAGTTGCAAGTGAGATTCCCGGTTTCATTGGTGTAGACTGCTAATGAGGGTGTGGTTTTGGGGGAAAATGTGGCTTGTAGGGCATCTGCCAGTGCTTCGGCCTTTACGGTGACTGTGATAGCAATACTATTGTTGTGGTGAAGCGAGGGTATTTGAGTGTTTTCGCGTAATAGTCTTTTTGAGATACGCCAGACTGATGTTTTGTTAGGATTGAGATCTCTCAGGCTTTCGTTCCATTGCTGCGATACTAGGATGAAGTCTGATTGGTGTGTGATGTTCTGGTGATGGTGTCCGGCGAGGCGCGCTGTGTGCAGTGCCTGTGTAGGAAGCTGAAGATGTTCTGTGAATATTGTCCATGCTGTTCAGGTGAGCTGTGAAGCTGTCAAGCTGTGTTGAGAACGACTGATGCTGCTTAGCAGTGGCAATGAAGGTGATATTCAGCTCCTGCATCTGGTCAATGAAGAGGCTGGAAAGCGCTCTTTATGTGGAGGCCAGTTGGGTACCTATGTTCAAAATCTCTGCCTGCAAGTCTTAGATCGCTTTCCGGAAACCTAGAAGGTCCAGATTGAAGTTTTAGGAGCAGAGTGCCCGAAAGGAGTTAACGCCCAACGTCCTCACTGAAAAGGTTGCTGTAAGTTGTATTGGGAGATTCTGAGGTGCCGTGTATTTGCTTCGTGGTTGTTAAAGGCACTGCACTTAACTCGTATAGTGTGGTGGGTATCGTAGGTAGCACAGCACTGCCGGGGACGTCGCAGGCCGTATGAAGTACGAGGCGGCTGTAAGAGACTTGTTACCGAAAAAAGTGGCAGCAACGTGTCTAGGCGCAGTGTTCATGGTTAAAGTCCGTAGACATAGCAGCGTCGACAAGGTACACTAGGAGTACTCTTGCTGACTTAAACCTTGAGGATGTGGCCTAACAAGGGTAACCCCTTGGTCAAAGCAGCCTGGAAATGACCCCTGTTAAGGAACAGGTGCCGTACTAATGGTGTTAGGTCTCCCTGGCTACGGATTCTGGCGGCCTTCACTAATGAAGGTCACTGGTGATGTCCTACGTCCACTACTACTAGCTACATTGATACCTCGTAGCGCACTGGCACAACTGGTTTATAATAAATGAGTATAATTCATAATAATATGCTATACAATCTAAATACAAATACAGTTTCATCTTGAAAAAATTAATATTCCGGCAGTTACTGTACTAAAAGTACCATTGATGTGCTCCAATAGATGTGGTTGCCGTTCTACTGATCCATAGGTGACTGGTGTACCAGGGGCTGATGCGTAGCTGCTGTGTGATGTGCGGGTGATAGCGCTCGATGTGTTGTCGGCAACTGCTTGCGCAGTCCCCGATGTGTCGATGACACTGATACAAGTACATGCCGCTTTGGCGTCTGGAGCTGTAGTCTTTTCCGGCACTTCCGCCATGATGACTGTTGAGTTCTCTTCTTCTTCTTCTTTGAGATGCCTATGTTGCTGCGAATATGGTTCGAGGAAGTTGTCCTATTCAAGGTTCACAAGGCCTTGTATATCCTCAAGCCAAAGTAATTAAGCTTACCATATATCTTGAAGACACCTGTAAGTCGTGAGAAAACCTTCAGAATGTAGATTTTACAAACCGCGTTTATCATTATCGACATATACCTGTTAAATCTAAGAAATGTTGAGTGAACAAGGTTAGATTAACTCCTGGGTCTTTTTCCCCGTTCTTCAAAATTGTTTTAAATAGGAACTTGGTATCCAATGTTTCTTAGGTTGTGACTTTTTGTCAATAAGCTTTATGAGTTTCAGGAGATCACTTGCGACAGTCCCTGATGAGGCAACTGATCCTCTACAGACCATAGCCCAAGTGGAGCCAAGAAGCAGTCCAGTCTCAACACTAAAAAGGTTAGCGGGCAGGATTGTCTCATCCCATTATGCTAAGCAACCTTCCCTTTGGAGGTGTACTCCTTCTTAACAGAGTATTAAATATGTGCACCATTCTGGTGCATTTCCCGCGAAAGGTTAACACACTCCCGCTTGTCGCCATTCCTTGCAGACATTCCAACTATCCAAACGCATCAGTATGGTTTTCGTCTGAGGCACTCGACCACCCAGTAGAGCGTGGTTTAAGTTGCTGTCCTGCAATTCCATTCTAGGGCTTTCACGCCAGGAAGAATTTCTTCATGACCTGGCATGAAGAGCTCCCTTAAAATTAATATAGTTTGAATTAAACAGACAGATAATCAACATAATACAGCTTCCTGCATTAAAGCTCGTTTACAATAGTGATTGCGAAGAAAGAATCAATACAAAAACATAAAAGTTCGAATCCCGAAGACTTCATTTTATCTCCTGTTTATCTCCTATTTATCGGTGTAGGACGTCAACATGACCCAGTTTGCTAACGATGTCCTGCTATACAAAAGAGAAAGATATTTCACAGCCTTCAACTCCATTCGAAGACACCTTCGCCTCGTCCAGCACTGTGCAGCCAGTGGCGGATGTCTATGAATGCGAAAATTTCATGCCAGCTTGTTTACCAAACGGCGAATCCCAGAAGGCACACCCACTTTCACCTACCTGGGCCAAAAGATGGAGTGGATAGCTTCCATCCGGTACCTAGTGTCACTCATGACACATGAACATGTACAACGACAATGAACCGGGCTAAGGGGACCGTAGCCACCTTATAGCCGGTTCTATGACATTTACACCCTACCAGACAGCGGTCGGTGTTAAACTGTAAAATTCGAAGTCATTGAGATTAGAACTCGCTTCGCTAGGCTGCAATTTGACAAAGTAAGCTCATATATTACATCAAGTTACCATTTGTAAGGCTAGGCGGCGAGTTGTATTAAAGCCCCAGCTCTTCCATAAGCTAAACGCTTTTAAGAAAACTTTCGCAAATGCTAAAAATATGTCTACTCATTGTTTTAGAGCAGCATAACTGCAAAGTAAAAGCAATTATTTCTTCTTTTCTTCTAGTCATCAAAATCCAGAAACCCTCAACATATAAGCGAAAAATTACGGTATTTAATGGCTACTGTACTCATCACACAAGTTTATTATTTTACTCAGTCAGGCGCTATACTGTATGATTGTTTCACCCTACTGTAGAAAAAATCATAAATTCGTCCATACTTCATGCATCGTTCACTACTTTCCTTTTCTCATTATGTGCATATAGTAATGTTTCCATTATTCGGGAAGCTATAAGGAGAAAGCACTGCAAAATTAAGAGGAGCGTGGGTGTTAAGAATAAGAAAGGACAACAAACGTTTAGTGGGATTAAATATTACAGTTCAAGCACAAAAAAGGACTCGTCTTCCCGCTGAGCATTTAACAACTAGAGTCACGACTTGTTTTGTGCCACAAGAATGAAAGAGAAAGTGGCCCCAAATTGCTCGTGAGAAGTAAATCTACACCTTTGCCATTGTCTTCAACTTTCTGTCAAGCGCTGATCGCTAGGAAGTTCAATTTGTAGGCTATAAGCCACGCTCCTTATCGCTTCCAGTCCCCATGTTGATTACAATGGAAATTAGATTATAAATCAGTTTTCTGAAGAAACAAAGCTGTTAACTTTGGAAGAGCATCTGGCTTAACTGCTATATACTTCGGTGGCAGTTTGATAACTGTCGGATCAACGTGACCGATTTTATAGGTTAACTTACTTTGTACTGTAGTCTATGTTGAAGAAGAGAGGATGAGTCCAGATGTAAATAACTGGCGCGTGTCTGCAGTGCTCGTAGAGGTTGTATCAAAAGAAAAAGCAGAGATTATCGAAATTGAACGTTCTCCATCTCTTATTTAAACAAAAGCTATATAACTCCTTTCGACATCGCAAAAGGTACATATGAATAATACACTTATACGTATCGGAATCTGATATATTTCTTAATCTGTTTGCGAAGTGGAATATCATGCCTTCTACGGTATATTTCTTTACTTACCGGCTGCACCCAGGACACGCACCAGGACATTATGGTCTCTGCATCGGTAACTTGAAATCACGGACCAGGTTACTCTAATCCGGCCTCTATTAATAAGTAAAGTTCGTATATGTACACATAACTTGCATGCTGTTATTTAGCACACATGGTAAAATAATCTTAAAAAATCGAACGTTTCAGCAGACTACCCTTATAAACTAATCCTGAATTTCTTACGACTTAAAACAAACTACATCCATGAATATTCGCGTAGTGTTTGTTAATAATCTGCATTTAACAATTTCATTTGTTCTCTGACATTTAAATAATACTGAAATATAGGTTATAGGTTACTATGGATGGTGAAACCTCGCGCACTGCGACCTACATAGATCTATTATGGTTACACTTCCCAGGAGGAGGTGAGGGAACCATAGGAACAGGCCTGGGCAGATATACCACAGAGACACATGCTCCTGGTTCGAAGACCCGTCCACTATTGGAACTGTCTAAAGAGGGAGATGAACGTCCCGTCAACCAAGCAGCCCTCCAGTGTCTTTCCTTTGAGCAAGCATCTGCCTGCCACTGCCATACACCACGAAACCTAGAAGCACACCTGAAGGATGAGAAGGAAATACAACGAAGCGAAATTGTGGAAAGAAAATTGTAGTGCAAGAAAAACCAACCCAGCATTCCCCTACCGACCAGCGAAAACCAGGAAAACCTAAAGTCAGAGTGGGGGTTGACGGGAATCGATCCCGGATCTACGGAATCACGTTACCGCGGAGCCATTTCGCTTGGTAACACCAACATAAACGATATGGTGGCTAAGGTTTTACCAGCATGAATCACTTGCGTAGAGTTTCTTACCCATAAGCTGAGAAGGAAATGCTGAAAATGAAATAACAAGTACTGTGATCGAAAGAGGACGAGCAGAGGAAGAGAGGAGGATTGCAACTAGAGTTGTATACTGGGGATAGCCGTAAGTCTAAGCGAGATTCTACGAATGAATCAATTCATTAATCAGCCAATCAATGAGTTCTAGATTTGTTACATTCATTGCAAATTCAGCCAGTTTCATTCTTCTCTCTTTTCCACCATCTGCTTCGTTTCTAGGCATAAACCATTTGTCCGACTATCCAAAGCCTGGGGTCTTCTGTCCCGAACGCTTTTCCACTCACCGTTATTTCTAAACCTCTCCTAGCAAGCCTTTCTTCTCATTCTGTCACAAGCAATTTCTTTTCCTCTTCCTGATCAGTATTAGAATTGTTTTTTTTTTCTTTGCCACTCTTTTTAAGACATCTTCAATAGTACTACTTTTTGTATTTTTCGAAAGCTCCTCCTCCTTAGCAACATTTCGAACGCTGCCAATTGTTTTCCTCGCTGTGACAGCTTCAAAGTTTTCGCATTACCTACACAATACCACACTCCACACAAAACACATCACTAATCTCTCCCTTCTTTCTTTTACCAAAGGCCCTCAGAAGACGTTTCTTTCTCTACAAACAGTTTCTTTTGTCATTGCTGTCGTATGTTTGACCTCTTGATAAAGGCTTATGTAGGATATCTCAAGTATCTCAGGCCGGTCACTTTCTCCACTACTTCATCTAGAATTTGCATTTAGCTTCATTTGACACGTGTCTATGCTGTCAGCTCAAACAGCATATTTTTATTAAAGGGTTTTAGTGTACAGAAAAGTCATTACAAGCCTCTATATAAACTGAGCGAGGTGGCGCAGAAGTAACGTTTGCAACTCGCATTCGGGAGGCCCCGGGTTCGATGCCCGGCGACCGCCCACTCTGACCCATGGGATTTTCATGGTTTTCCATACATTAAAATTAAATCGAGTTTTATTTATGGACGCTCTTTAACTGCTGTGGCCCTTAGCGTCCTATTCTATATTGGGCGTGAAAGACGGTAATTTTGCTCAGAGATCTCTTTATCAGGCTTGAGGTTCTTTTACGTGCCGTAAATGTACAAGGGACCACCGGCTTTACTCCCTTTCGGAAGGAAGCCATGCTAAGGATTTTATGCCCAAAAAGATCCATCGCCTTCCGCCGGGTTTGAACCCGCGACCTCGGGATCTAGAGACTAGCATAGTAACCACTACACCATGGAGGGTCGCTAGGCGACTATCACTCTCCTGCTTCTTATTTCCTGTACTCACCATCTTCCTTGTCATTTGTTTCAGCTTTGCAGGACCAGGCGACGTTGTTCCGCAAGTTGCGACTGGGTGATGGCTGTGCGCTCTATAGAGGTTTCTTCCTGGCATTGCTGTGGAACTGTACAGTTAGGTCTCGCCTCCGGGTGTGCCCCGCCCCGGGAAGACCACCGGAGTTCGGCGGTTTGTGGGTGGGCCAGGACGGCGTCGGATATGTTCGATATGGAAACGTTAGGGACCCTGTACATACTTGCACACACTGTCATCCAATCTGGTCACCCTTCGGGTCTCTCCCTTCATCCCTCCCTCCTAGGGATCCAGGTAAAAGCAAAAAGGGCCATGCTCTGCTCGATTACGGGGGCCTGTCCCTTCGTCCATACCTTTTTATCTCTGTGCAACTAGGATGAAGGTTGCACAGAGACTTTGATACTACCCTCACTGCATATACTTACAATATTTAATAAAATACTAATTAAAGAACTAATTATAAAGCATATCGTGGGATGTATTATAGAATGCAGAATCCGATTGTCTTTTGCTTCTCTCTGTCTTCTGTTTGTTTAGCATTCCTCCATGGTTTAGCTGTTACATCGTGACCATCTATGTATATTGCATATATAATCATCTTTTGTTTTCGCATGCATTTTCATTGGAATAACAACACCATGACGAAAAATAATAACCATCTTAATTAGACTGTTTCGTTATATCTCCAACGTTTTTGTATTCTATTTCCAGGTGTTTAGTTGTATTTGTTTAGGAGTTAAAATAGGAAGCTGTCTTAATAACCTATGTTCGTTGGGAAGAATAGCGATATTCAATTGTGCAATAATTGTGGCCTTTGAGATTACCACATACAAAAACAGCCACGCGCTTTCTATAAGATTGCCTCTTTGAACGAGTGGTCAGCCTTGTGGCTTCTTAAACCGCAGGTCCCATGTTCCATTCCGGCTGGTGTCAGAAATACAGGGTTATTCAAAAAGAAGGAACAGACTTTAAATATTTATTTTTAATGAACGACAATAGATGGCGACACATGCAATACATCATCGAATAGAGGAAAGTTGAAAATTTTATGTTCTGTGTTCAAAACGAGCACCATTTGTTATGCAAGAACGACTAGTGCTTTCCGTTTACATACGCAACCATCTTTTACGAATTTATTGTATCAATTGCAATTTTTTTATGACGAGGTGGCTCTTTGCTGAACTTACAACGAAATGCACGCTGCAATGAAACAATGGATTCACTCTTTGCATAATGCAGCACACAAAACGACTTTTCCTGTGGCGTTGCCATTTTATCGTAAACAAACCCAGAGCAACTGCAAGCACTGAATGGAACTAATAGGTGGGGCTTAAAACTTTGAACTTTCCTCTATTCAATGATGTGTCGTATGCGTTGCTATCTATTGTCGTTCATTAAAAATGAATATTTAAAATCTGTTCCTTCTTTTTGAATAACCCTGTATTTTCTTTAACTAGTCGTTTATATACACTCTACAGTATGGAGGTATGAATAAGAATTGTTTCACAGTAGACATTAATAAAACAGGTGTTTAAAAACTTGCACTTCTAAGTGTTATAACGTCAGTAAAAGGGGCTATAACAATGAAAAACAAGTATTGCATGTTGAAATCTGATGTGTTGCATTCACATGACCATCTCTATCCACTCTTCTACTAACTATTCTTAGAAAAGCTTATTCTTTTATCTATTTAATTCTAAACGAGATGAGCTTGTGTAGAAACAGTTTTATTACGCATTTTATTGTCGGTACAAAATCGATGGATACAGATGGCTGAAGCGTCAGGTATTTAAAAAGCGGCTCGTTATATACTCGTTTTTAAATTCCTCTCTTTACATGACATTACGAGAAACAACTGAATAATTGAATCATGATAGCACTTCAAAATTGATGCGCGCGCAAAAAAAAAAAAGAAAGAAAGAAAGGAAAAAAAGAGAGAAATAATTGTGTTTTTAACAACATATCATTTTTCGCGTAGAAAGTGTTTATGTATCTCTTAAAACATACCAATTGTTCCAAATGATGCATGATTAATTCTGAAGGAAGAGGACTTCACAGGTTATTCGCAGAAATTCAGGACAGACGTTTCATTCCCAGTGAAAATACCCTAAACATACCTATGATATTTTAATTTTTAAAAATTCTGATGTGATACATCTATATCCTCCATCGTATATTAGTGAGTATGCAAACTATTCTTACTTAAGCTTATTTTTATGTCTACTACCTTTGAATCCAAACACATTTTTGCAGAAATAGCTACATTATACATTTCGTTATATAGATACAAAAATAACAGCTATGTTTAAGAACTGGACACTATACGCTGGGCTTAAAATTCATACTGCCTCCGTGCAATCGCGAGAAATAACTGGATGTTGACAGGATTTTAAGAGGATGGCGAATTATTGAAGAATTCAAACCTTTAATAATCTCATAAATGGCTTACACTACAAAAAAACTCATTTGAAATAAATTGTGTGTTTTAAAGAGATCTGCATTATTTGTGTAGTACGTTTTCGTCTATCCCTTAGCGTTTACGAGTTATGCAAGATTATACAAAATTTCTTCCAAATGAAGAGGACTTCAAAGGCTATTGCGAAAAAATTCGAAAGATACATTTTATTTCTCATGTAAATATCTCTAATATATAGTATTTTAATCAAAATCGTTATAGCCAATTTTCAGAAAAACAAAACTTCCGTAAAATATTCCATTAAAGGTGTATGGGGGGGATTCTCCTGAGAATCTTCATGTCACATCCTTGGAAGATATTGAACTTAATACCACTTATCCGACTTTTCATTTTTGAGTTATGGTGTTCACTGACACACAGACATACACATACGTACACACACACGGACTTTTTTTTTCTAAAAATGCTTTTTTTATTCAGGGGTCTCAAAACATGTATTTCCGGTGAAATCTCGGTATCGAATTTTTGGGTGGAATACAATACTTCCCCTACTTACTATACGTAGTAGAGACAGTAAAAATGTGTTGATAACAGCTGTGCGATAATATGGATTGAATTCAAAGCTGGTTATATTTAATTGTACTGTGGCAAGCAACACTTCCCCAGTTTTCAGCAAGAAGTAAATAATGTTAGTGGGGGAGTAGGAACCCCAACGTGGACAAGACCGCAACAGTATCACGTTTCAGGGTTCTCCTCCGTCACTCAAGCTCTACAAGCACTTTCTAAAATTGCTGCATCAGGAGGATTCTCCCCTCTTTCTTAAGAGAATTCCATTCTCGCAGAAGGACTGCTCATAATGTCCGTAACGTGGCTTTCTCGATAGAAAGTACGTCTGGCCAATTGAGGCATCTTTAAAAGAAAGTCTCCGAGCCAAAGTGCTTCTAACGGTAATATTGAACACAGTGATGCGTCGCTAATTTTCCAGCATGCCATTATCAGTAAATTGATCTCCCCCTCTTCTTCTTCTTCTTCTTCTTCTTCTTCTTCTTCTTCTTCTTCTTCTTCTGGAAGTCTTGCTCCTTCCTTGCTTAATTGCTGTTATTTAATGCAATTTCCCAGACCAACCCCCTTCTCGTTTCCTACCCCTTAGCCGTTTTAGCTTCTTCGTGTCCATTCACGTGAAGTGAGAACTGCTGGACCTCGGAGCAAGAATGTCTTCAGTACAACGGCACCACCTTCACTAGAGGTGACCATTGGACGTTCATATCATTATTATTTATCCATTATCAAATTGATAGAAAATTCTTGGTTTTAGGTATATTATATACATAGATACTGACAAAATGGAGTCAAATTATAACCATCAGATAAAAGAAATATACATGTGTAATTATCTTAACAGTATTACTCAGTAACCAGCTCACGTTTACGTGAAAATTTCACATTGACATTACACTCAAAATGACAATAAAGAATTTTCTAAAACTTCTTCTTAATAATTCAGCTGTCCATTTTTCAGCGGTTGCTTCCAATTTCTGTCCACCATAGTGATCTGTTGTTCACTGTCCGTCTTTTAAGTCAAAAACTGTAACAGGTTTTACACTATCAGACCAACTTAAACGAGGTTTTCCTCTTTTCGTTCTTCCTGTGGGAACCAATCAATTATTCGTCTGGGGTATCTTTCCTCCTCCATTCTTTGTACTTGTCCGTTCTTTAATTCCATTTATTACCGTATATTCTTCATCCCTATTTTAATAACATATTTGCTTATGTGCTGTAGCCGAGATACTCTCATCCTTCTACGTAAACCATTAATGTCGGTACTCTTCAGCTTTTTCTTCCATGTATCATTCAGAATCCAACACTCTGGCCCATACATAAGGACACTCTCAATCATTGTTTTCAAGATGCTTGTTTTGGTTGTTGTTGTCATTTCTCTATTTCATGGGTGGGGAAAACGCCTTCCTTCCGCGAGTCACCAAATATGCAACATGCACTGCATCATACAGCAGCATGTGAAAAAACAAAGGGACAGTGGCAGAGAGGGAACGGCGCCTACGAGTCAAAATAACTCGCGAGGCCCGTTTTCGCCATCTCTGGAGAGCATAGGAAACCATTCAAGGACTTTTCTAGCTTGGTTGATTCTACTGCCAATTTTTCCTTTTCATAGATATCAGAACTCTATGATTGTGCCTAAGTATTTAAAATGGCTCATGTTTCTAATTGTTGCGTCATTTACAACCAAATCTTCTCCCTTCCCTCCAACAACCATATATCCTGTCTTAATGAAATTAACTTTTAGTGCATGTAAACTTTATTCCCGTAAAAGCTTTCGAAAACATATACTCAATATCATCTGGGTCTTGTCCTACTATTACCTGGTCATGGTGAAAAGCAGGGAATGCAACATATGACCATTAACATTTGTCCTTGCCTCTGCATGAATCATTCCATTTCCTCAAGGCATTGTCTAGGAGAAGGTTTTGGATATTCCGCAACCTTGCCTCATAGAGAATTCTACTGATATATCTTTACCCACTTTAAAAGATGCTGTTCAATTATACGTTCTTATAAAGTTTATGAGAGGAGCGTTTCAGCATAAATGATACTAATAAAGCTGCTACGAATTCTGCGGATATTTTAATAAGTAGGTGTAATGAATAAAGGTAACTAATTTGGTGACTGAATATGTAAATACAGAGTCTTCGTTTGGACGCGTGGCCGGCCTTTCAGAAATTTACTTTGCACGTGAGGAGGAGTCGAATATTCATAACCCGTTAAATTTCTCATGCAAATCATAATTACAGTAACAACATACCTTTGCTATAGTAGATATTGGAAATGAAGTCCTTGTACCACCACACATCTCTCATACCTTTTAAGGGGAGATTGTAAGCCTTATGCTTGCAATGTTAAATTTAAGAAATTAAATTGCGCTTTTCAGGAAAAATATTTGCACTATAGGTGATAGATTTGGAACATATGTAAATTCATGCTTTCTGATTTGGCTGACATTTTTTATATTACATAGACATTATTTTCTGATTTTTTAAAAATTTTAATAGCGTACTACTATTTCACCCATTTTAGTACAAAATGTTCTAGTATCCATGATTTTAATACTAGGATAATAAAGAAACAAGTCAGTACCACTAAACTAACCTAGAAATTAGGTTAAAATTTTTTCATTATTCTAGGACAACTGATTCTTTAGAAAATGGTAAAAATTCATGCGGAATAAAAGCTGTGAGAAATCTAAATTAAACTTTGCAAGAACCACTTCCATACTCTGGGTCATCACAGTCAAATTCTTCATCTCTACCTCACTTATTACCTCTGTGCTGATTTCTAGTATACAGAAATTTAAGTGGGCTTAATCCTTGAATAAAATTGCCACTAATGTTGGAATCAGCATCATAAATATTATTTACAAGCTCAGATAGTATTTTCTTTCTTGAATGCACTAGCATGACCCAAGTCACCATGTCACATCGCAGGTTTTACTTATATCATAAACATTATTTGCATCTTACTTCTTTCCTACACCAGAACCTCCTTTTCTCTTCTTAAAAACCTTTGATATTCTCGACGTAATTATAAAAATATCTAAAATGTACAGAGTTACAAGAGCGGAATAACATACACGTGCTCCAGAACAAAGCATGGACTCCCAAGAAACAAAGGAAATACGTTTGGCCTTGGTTTCAGCAGGATACCGAACCCTGAAAACCTTCCTATATGATAACATTGAAACAAAAATGGAACCAACCATAATAAAAGAAAGAAAACTGGGTTTTAAACGATCAGAATACCAAAGGAGGGTGTGTCCGGTATCTCTATTTGGACATTTAAATTTATTTTTAAGGCATGTCTGGTATGCTTTTATGGGATAAAACACTGGATAATGATAAAACAAGGTTCAAGCTTGCAATATCACAAAAAATTGATATTTGTGACCCTAACCAGCTTATAACCTTCTCTTAAAAAAATTTTAATTAACACTCATTAATTCGTTATGGTCATACAAACAAAACCATATTTCGTCCGTTAAAATAATAAATAAACGCGGGTCAATCGAGCGATCATTAACATTGACCACTGCAAAATTGCAGTAATTAACTCTATTCACATTATAGCATGGCAGGGGCGTATTTATAGTGAATTTGCTTCAAGTTGAAACATGGAAAGTAGAATGAGATTTTACTGTATTCTACACGGCAGTTTGTAATCCTTAATTGTATAATCTCAAAACCTTTACTATTGAAACTTGCTATTTAAAATCCGGATTAGATTGAAACATGAAATTTAGAAGAGAATCACCAACACCCGCTTGTATCAATATGAAAGCCAGCGAAGTAAGGACGGCCGAAAATATCAGAATATTTTCCATATTTCACTGCAAAAAGGTATCTGGCAACAACAAGTAATAACCAAAGTAACCAAAGTCAAAGTCAATATAAGCGAGTGAGCATTATTGCCGGTGAACAAATTATTGTTCCAAAGGTAAAAATACCCACCGATATGACGAGATAAGTTAAAAGCGACATATAAATGGAGGGACAACTAAAGAAAGCATATCCTTAAACCTTCCCATGTTGTCAGATTGTCTTAGGAAAATTTCCCTTTGAAAAATAAAGATTTTTTTTCTCTGTAGAAGTACTTCCCTCTCAGACCGATTTTAACCAAAATGTTAAGCGATTGCATTTCCTTTTATTCTCACTGCTGCTGTACCAGGAAAGAAGAAATTTCTGGGGGGCCAGGTACCCCCTTACAGTACACTAGGCAGTGAAGGGTGATTGTGAAAGGTTTTCTCAGCACTCCGACAGTCATAAGTGCACCCGTTCTCCTAGACCGGTCAGGTAGCGTCAAAATGGTCCTGTTTCAACTTAAACCTCACGTAATGTAAGTACCTGGTACAACAGCAGTGATAATTAAAGGGAGTGCAATTGCTTAACAGTTTGGCTAGTTCAAGGATATGCCTTCTTTAGTTGTCTTTTTTTCCCCTCCATTTATATGCTGCTTTTAACTTATCAGGTCATACGAGTATTGGCGTTTTTTCTTTCTTTATTTGGAACAATAACTTGCTCACCGGCAATGGTGTTCACTCGCTTATTGGTGTTTGGTTAGTATTAACTTTGATTATTACATTAAATTCACACTCTCAATCAGAACTTCGAAACTCTACGGAGGACAGGGAATAATCCTGGCTAAAGAAAAATCCCCAACACCAGCCGGGAATTGAACTCGGGATCTCCGGATTTGGAGTTTGGAGGTTAACATGCCAACCACCAGACAATAGATGCAGTCGTCTATTTCTTCTAATGATATTAACCATTTTGCCAATTTCTGCTGCTTCTGCAGAAAGAAAAAGCTTTTACCAGTCTAAGACAATGAAAGATATGCTTGAGATGCATAACATCTGAATCACAATTAAATGAACCTGTCTTAATGTCAAACCGTGAAAATTCATCTGTCTGATAATGACGATTAGATAGGTTTGATAGTGTTCCAACAAGACTTGAGTTTTTACTGTGAATACGTTTCTACTCTCTGTTTCTAAAATTTTAAATTGAAAATATTGTGTATGTGTGTATTGTCATGCCAGACACATTATTGCGTCATTGGCGACAGTATTGCTAGGGTAATTCTTTCGGCTGGGGATTTGAAGTTCGTTTGGCGTGGCAACTCGCCACTGTCCAGCTGGTGATCCTACTAGCGGTGGAGAGTGGGGGTAGTGAGCGTTATTTCCTTTTTGCGTTGCGTGTTAGCGTCGCTTCTGGTAGAGTGTCTGGTGTGGAAGGTCTGTGTGAATGTAACCGCGTGTGTATAGCATCTCCCTTCAATTTCTTCCTTTTAATCTTTTGTGCGTGATGTAGGGGCACCGTATTTATACTCAATAAACCACAGGTAATGTGATTAATTTCTGTGTCTTTTGTGATAACTATCCCTCGCCTGTCCTGGAGTGTGTTGTTAAAAGTTTCTAGTCCTCTCGCTACCTCTGATGCTATGCCTCCCAATGCATATGTTGGGGTAACTAAAATTTAATATTTAGCTGCAAACCTATTGTCCTCATCCCGGTATATAATATTTTGTTAACGATTGTAAACTAGTTAGTAAAATCCACTTTGTAAGAGTCAGTATATGTATATAGACACGCAACACAGGCAGTGGAGATACCTGCCTCGGAACACAAAGAGTGTATATACACTATGTGATCAAAGGTATCCGAACATCCCCACAAACACACGTTTTAATCTTAGGTGCATTGTGCTGCCACCTACTGCCTGGTACTCATCCGCAACCTCAGTAGTCATTAGACTTCGTGAAACAGCAGAATGGGACGTGGAACTCACGGACTTTGAACGTGGTCAGGTGATTGGGTGTCACTTGTGTCAGAAGTCTGTGCGCGAGATTTTCAAACTCCTAAACATCCCTAGGTCCACTATTTCTGATGTGATAGTGAAGTGGAAACGTGAAGGGAATGTACAGCACAAAAGCGTACAGGCCGACCTCGTCTGTTGACTGACAGAGATCGCCGACATTTGAAGAGGGTCGTAAAGAGTAATAGGCAGAAGTCTATCCAGACCATCACACAGGAATTCCAAACTGCATCAGGATCCACTCCAAGTACTAAGACAGTTAGGCGTGAGGTGGGAAACCTTGGATTCCATGGTCGAGCGGCTGCTCATAAGCCATGCATCACGCAGAAACATGCCAAACGACGCCTCGCTTGGTGTAAGGAGCGTCAACATTACACGATTGAGCAGTGGCAAAACGTTGTGTGGAGTGACGAATCACGGTACACAATGTAGCGATTCGATGGCAGGATGTGAGTATGGCGAATGCTCGGTGAACGTCATCTGCCAGCGTGGGTAGTGGCAACAGCGAAATTCGGAGGTGGTGGTGTTATGGTGTGGTCGTGTTTTTCCTGGATGGGGGCTTGCACCCCTTATTGTTTTGCGTGGCACGATCACAGCGCAGATCTACATTGATGTTAACACCTTCTTGCTTCCCACTGTTGAAGAGCAATTCGGGGATGGCGAATGCATCTTTCAACACGATCGAGCACCTATTCATACTGCACGGGCTGTGGCGGAGTGGTTACACGACAATAACATCCCTGTAATGGACTGGCCTGCACAGAGTCCTGACTTGAATCCTATAGAACACCTTTGGGATGTTTTGGAACGCCGACTTCGTGCCAGACCTCGCCGTCCTACATCGATACCTCTCCTCAGTTCCGCACTCCGTGAAGAATGGGCTGCGATTCCCCAAGAAACCTTCCAGCACCTGATTGAAAGTGTGCCTGCGAGAGTGAACGCTGTCATCAAAGCTAAGGGTGGGCCAACATCATATTGACTTCCGGCATTACCGATGGAGGAACTTTTACGTCATTTTCAGCCAGGTGTCGGGATAGTTTTGATCACGTAGTGAATTTGAAATAATATTTTTGACAGTTATGTGTATATCAGTATATTGTAACTGTGTCTCGTTTGCAAGTGTTCCAAATTTTTAATTTTGTGGAGTTTGATCACTTTCGTTCCCCCCTCCAATTAAAAGGTTCCCGCCTAAATCTGTTCATAATATTACGAACCGCTTCTCCGTAAGGCGCACAAACAGCGAGGAATCTGTCTATAAATTGACCTCTCACTTCTGCACTTTGCTGTCAGATAGGAATATCATAAATGAAGGTTCTATGTGCTAAATTATACACACTTTTTGGCATTATAATAGTCTTATCTTACTTTAACACTGAAATACGTGCTCTCAAACCGTAGGAAACTCTCTACAGCATAGACTTCGCGTCAAACTGATTAGCCGGCACACGGGTAGGAGCGAAATTGTAGAGGGCAACATAATCGATTAGAATCAACCCAGTGTAGGGTAAGCAATAACTCCTTAATAAAGCCACGCATCCAAACGAAAGCTCTGCAGAATTACAACCACATATCAAGTTAGCAAATGTAGATGTCATTGTCACACGATTAACACCACTCCGGATCATACATTTCATTCACCCATTTTCATCTATGGTGAAGAAGAAGAAAAAAGAAGAATGAGCATTAGCTATATTATCTTATACTATTGAACTAATTCTTGTACAGGCAAAGACCCCCCAACACCACAGTAAACCGGTAAAGTTTGTGTACGATAGCAGTCCTTTATAATTTTATTAACCACCAGAAAAAACAACATTATTACTGGTTTTCGAAACCTAACATGACATTATATTGCACAGAGAGAATGAGAGCTGGAAAATTAAAGAGGGTAAGGAAGTCAAAAATATTTAGCGAGGGAGTGAGTGAGGGAAAGTGTGAAGGAGGGGGGAGAGAGCGAATTACGGCAATGATGCAAGTGGAGCTGCAGATTCTGCATAAATGTTATAGTGGGTTTCCAGAGGAAAGTTCATATAATATTTTCTTCAATGATATACCTGTTTTGCAACGTTTACTTCTTAATATACTCATTTTTAACGCAAGATAAAACGGACTATTTTGAGCAGGTTAAATTTACGCAACTTATGGCCCTTCTCCCATTTTCTGTGATCTTGAGGAACTTGGCATAATATCGCAGTTAAATTTTGTATGTATCTCGTGTATAAAAAGAGATACAAAGTGGGAAGAAAGAGGAATACACGGTAAATGCTGTCGCTACCAATATATACAATGGTTTCGTTTCCGGCTCTCGTTCTGAGGGTCCGGGGTTCGATTACCGGCTCTTGGATATCGTTTTAAGTCGGCCCTATCCACGGCTTTACCTCTACCTTGCTCATGTGAAGTATCCCTAAGACCCAGCGTGGTTTGGAGTCCACGATAAAAGCTTAGGTCCTCTCATTTCATCATCACCCTACATCGATGTAATGGACTCCACCCTCAGGGTGCCTCCGCCTCAGAAATGCGTCCAGTCATCGCTTAATGGAATGACGTATAACCTCCGAAGGTCATAGGTCATATATTGGGAGAATTAGAGAAACAGAGCTTCCTCTAAATTTGGAAATCAAACAACAGCCTTTTAGATGATGTAGTTCTTCAGAGACAAGTGTTTAACTGAGAAGCACACAGGAGAACCAAAGTCATAATGTATGCGGAAAAAAAGTTAAAAGTGAATTTATAAAGTTCATATAAACTGAAATAGATACATTTGGTACCTCACATATGGTAATTCAAAAATTAATTTTGCATAAAAAGAAATAGTTTTAATCTTCCCTTAAAAATACAATGGAAAGAATACTTTAATATCTAAACAGAAGTTTAATCATCACCCAATGATGGCAACATATAGAATAGCGTATGGCAGCTTGCACGATTTATCATCTTATATTTATGTTTTTATTCACATTATCATGTTACAAATGTGAAAGGATACACCTACAGAAGAGCATTTAACTTTACGAAACTATATCCTAGTAATCTTGCATAAGTAGAGTTGTCTGTTTCATAATACACACTTCTTTTCTCTACCAGCTTTTTACTTTCTTTATCACCTACATATAATAGGTAAGAGGAAGTATTGTATTCTACCTAAAATTTGACACCGAAATTTCACCAGAAATACTAGTTTTGGGACGCTCTCCCACCCAATTAAAGTATTTTTTTAGAAAAATGTCGTTGCGTTCGTGTGTGTGTGTGTTTGTGTTTGTGTGTGCGCGCGTGCTACCAGCATAGTTCAAAACAAAGGTTGGCTGAATACCAAAGTTACTATCCAAGTTGAACAACCAAGGATGCTACACGAAGATTTTCACCAGAAAAACACTTGCTGATCAATGTTTATATAAAGTCGGACAAAACGTTTGAAATACCCAAAGAGATATATAGAGTTTCCTGTTCTAAAGTGGCTTGTCAATTAACATAATTTCGGAAATATTCGCAAAATTTCGCCAATTCCTCTTCCTTGCCTGACTTGAATAAAAATGACATCTGTCATGGCTCATAACAGGAGTTTTGCCTGAATATGCCTCAGCTTGCTGTCTGTTTGACTGGCAAACCCCAAACCTACTCTTTACATGGAAAATTTCTCGTTACTTATTATTTCCTAAAAAGTGGATCTGACGACGTTGATTAAAATGTCACAAACTGAATATGTTAAGACATGGTAATTAAAACGTATAATATCTTGAATTTTCTGTGGATATCCTGTGAATTTCCCTTTACTTGAGTGAATTTTGTATCTGAAGAAAATATTAAAAGATAGACAAAAACCTACTGCATGAAAATGTAGAGATCATTAAAATACACAATAGTATCAAGTTTCTTTGTGCCGTTTCTTCAGAAGTATTCAGTAATATTCGAAATTGCAAATTTAGACCTTTGTGTCACCTAACGGATATCCTCGAGTACTATTCTTGATTGTTTGTTCCTTGTTTTTTTCTTTATCCTCCTTCCATGCTAGAGCTTGTTACCACAAATAAATATTTGAATGCTGTTTCCGGATGTCAGAACATTCTTCTTACTTTAACTGAAAGAGCTCCTTGGTAAAATATATTGTAGGTAGTAAGCATAGATGAATTGCATTTTATGTGAATACTATATGATATACCGATACATGAATTTGCAGTTGGCAGAGAAAATCATATGAATGCAACACGTCAGACATTGCAGCAATAAACGTTAAATATATAATTTTTGCAGGGAGTAGTAGCTTTGTAATTCATTAAACTTTATGAAACTTCAACACTTTACACATATAAGCAGACTATTTTAATATATTTACCATATTTCTATCAATGCCATATTGTTACTCTCACACTATGCTTCATTCGTCCCGGAGAGCTAGAAAACAGGAGTCGCCACTGACTTAAAGGAACCTCAAACCGAGGGCAGCCTGCGAACAGAACAACAGGATAATTCTTTTTCTTTCCTTCTTCATCGCTGTTTTTCTCTTTCTTTTTCACAGATAGAAAAGACAGGCTGAGCAGTGAGAAATGCGAAAATGTTGTGTGAGAGAGTACGATACAGTTCTGTCACCGGGCCCATTAAAAAAAAAAGAAGAGCGAACGAGCGAGCGATTCGTTCGTTAGTGCAAGACACGTATAGAGGTGTTTTATCGCAGTGGAGCATTTTAATTAAAGTTTCGTTTGAGCCATTAATACCTAGGTAAACGGACCCGAGGGAACAAGTACAGTCTTTGAGTTTAAAACCTGATTCCAGCATCCGTGACGGTCCTTAATTTAGGATTAGCGTTTCTACATGATCCCCTTTGTGGCACTAAAGGTAGCAGTCGCAGTAATGAATCAGACGAAAAACATGACCCAATTAAACACTGTGTGCCGTATGTGTTGTCTTTATCTTCGTTTTCTTAATCACCAAGAACTCCATAAAGTTTAAAAAGCAACGTACAGTTCGAAGATAATTAGCTTTAAATAATATGGCAACTTATCCATGTATCTATAAAACAAGTAAAAATCTGATGTGATACATTCACATGACTTTCTATACCCTCTATCTTTATTAGTGGGTGTATAAACTATTCTTACTAAAGCTTGTTTTTCTACCTACTACGATTTAATCCAAATAAACCTTTGCAGAAATAGCTACATTACACATTTCGTTACGGATGCTAAGAGAATAGCCATAGTCAAATGTTTAAGAACTGGACGCTATATGCTGCCTTAAAATTCCATACTGTTTCCGTGTAATCGTGAGAAACAACTGAATGTTGGCAGGACTTTATGAGAATGACCAAGTAATGAACAATTCGAATCCTTAATAACGAATATCTCATAAACGGCTAAAGCCACAAAAACACTCACTTGAAATAAATTGTGTGTTTTAAGGAGATATACATTTTTTGTGTGGTACGTTTTCGTCTATCGCTTAACGTTTAGCAGCTATACAGATTATACAAAATTCCTTCCGAATAAAGAGGACTTCCTAGACTATTTCCAGAGAATTTAAGATGTATATTTTATTTGTCATGTAAATATCTTCCATAAATATCTTCCACAATCGTTATACCACTTTTTTAGAAAATTGAAATTTTCGAAAAACGTTCCATGTGAGCTTAGTGAAGAGCTTAGTGTCCTATCGTATACTGAATTTAAATACCAAATTTGGCATTTATCCGACTTTTCGTTTTTGAGTTATGTTGTACACAAACACACAGATACACACACACACGGACATGTTTCCAAAAATGCTTTATTTGAATTCAGAGGGCCTCAGAACATGCATTTCCGGTAAGTCTCGTATCAAATTTTTGGGCGGGAAGCAATACGTTCTCTATACCATTATGTATATGGTAGAGAAAGTAAAAAAGACTGCCGCTATGGTCTGGTGGTTAGCGTGCTAGCTTCAAATCCAGAGGTCACGGGTTCGATTCCAGGCTGGAGAGTGGGAAGTTTTCTTTAGCCAGGATTATTCTTTATCTTCCCTAGAATCTGGAGGTACGAATGAGGTGTGAATTTACATGTGAATTCAATGTAACTACCGAAAGTAATACCAATCCAAAGATGAACAAAATTGTAAACGAGTGAAAATCATTGCCGATAAGCAACTGTTCTAAAGGTAAAATGACGTTAGCTGCTAAAGCGGCATACAAATGGAACAACAATGAATGGAAAACAAAAAAATATAGAATACTAGTTGTCTTACCCGGTATTGCACGGATGTATTCTTAAGTAAAGGATTGAAAATAAGAATAGGGAAAGTTTTCCAAAGTCGTGAGTAGTCTACAACTTTCATTCATACCGGCTTTGCCAAAAAGTGCAAATTTCCAAATTCAAGCTTGAAAATAGACAAAGGGTAGATTTACGAAGTTTAAGGTGTCCAATAACTTTCCTCAGCTTTCCAATAACTTTTCTATAGCTCATGTACACAAGTTTGTGTCGTGATAGGCCAAGCAGTATTCATTTGTGTATAAGGTTTTAACATATGTGATTTAAAATAAGTTGTAAGGCAACCTATGATTTTTGCCATGTTATGTAGTATAATTGTAGAATATTTTATATTATTCTACACTGCCGTTTGTGAAAATTGCAACACCAATGAAGAAACGCATGAGTTCAATGAATTTAATACCACAAGTTAGTTACATGACAAGTAACAAATGATAAACTTTTCAAATTTATACACCATTTGGTGTGGCCTCCATGCGGTGCAATTAGGGCTGCTATACGCCCGCATTGAATCAAAAGGTTCTGAATAAGTTCCCGAGGGAGTTTCCTCCACGCAATTTGTATTCGAGCCCACAAATCCGTGACACTGGTTTCTGGAGGACCGTGACACACCAGGTGCCGACCAACCATATCCCAGACATGTTCGATGGGCGACATCTCAGGAAAGCAATGGCACCGGCCGCTCTTCGAAGAAGGCTTGTACATTCCTCGCAATATATAGCTGGGCATTGTCCTGTTGAAATGTGGCTTGTGGAGATACCTGAAGCAGGGAGAGTACCTCAGGCTCTACAACCACCGTTACGTACCGGTTGCTGTTCAAAGTGCCCTCAATTCGTAGGAGGCGAGATCGGTTGTAACCAATGGTGCGCCAAACCATCACACCTGGTGTTTGTTCGCTATGCCGCTACAGGTTGCGCTCACCACGGTACCCCGGACACATATGCGGCCATCACTGTAGGACACGTTGAAATGGGACTCGTCCGAAAAGACTATATTTTGCCACTTAGCACCCCAGTGACGGTGTTCACGTGCCCATTGCATTCGGAGCAGCTTGTGATTTCTGGACAATGGAAGCCGACGTAATGGCATGCATGTAACCTGTCCAACCTGAAGCAGACGGCTACGAACAGTTGATGCAGACAAGTTCACACCTGTTGTAGTGCTCCAGCGTCGAGCCAACACTGTGAATGAAGCTGTACGTGGTCCGTTATGGTCATGCGGACAAGATGACGCTCATCCCGTGCTGTGGTCATGTTCCGTGGTCCAGTACTCGCTCTTCGCTGCTTACGACCTTCATCTATCCACTGCTTCCACACGCGCATCATTGTCGTAGCAGCATGCCCTGTACGAGCCGAAATGTCACTGTTTGACAAAGCCGCTTCGCGGAGACCGATTATTCTGCCCCGTTTGAACTCACTCACATGCCAATATGGTCCCTTTGAAATCGACGAGGCATACTGGCACCTACTTTATTGTTTCCACCTTGTTTGACAGCTCTGCACTGACTACACTGATGCAACAGATGACACGAGAGGGCTCTGCTCGGCCTGCGTGTACCCCATCTCTCTGCAAATCTAATCACTTATTGCTTGCACACTCTTCAACACTTCCACTGAGTTTGAATTTATTCTGGAAATTCTTTCTTGGTGTTGCAAGTTTCACAATCGGCGGTGTATATATATACGCTAAAAACGTAGTTTTCAACACAAAGGGTTGAATATGTGTTAGTAGTAGTTTTGAACGTTGTAAAGCAGCCTATAATGGAATCAGTACTCCAAAAACGGCCGAGCGATCGATTTCAAGAACATAAGTTACGTGCTTCATTCTACTGCAGAAACCACAATACATCCTATCTGAGATTGTTCACTTAAGGAAATTTTTGTGATGAGATACAAAGGTTATAATTTTATGACATTTTGTTGAAAACATGCCATTTTGTTTTGTTACAGCAAACTTAGTTTCACTTGGCACTTAGCACCGAAGGGAACTAAGTAAAACGGCTGAGCTGTTATTTTATTCCTACCATGTATGCTAAAATCAGTGGCGATTTACCTACTTTATTGGCATTTGTAAACGACTTTTATCTGCTCTGATAAATGATGGTTAGCCCGTTTTACGAGCACGAGTATATTTTAAGTATACGAAGTGTTGTTTAAATGGGCCAAAGAGTGTTTCTCGCTTTCCACGCAATCGCGAGAAACAACTGAATAAAAGGACTTTAAAAGAATGACGAAGTATTGAACAATCATATATTAAAGATATCTCGAAAATGGCTTATGCCACAAAAAGTTATTTGAAAGAATGTGTTTTAAAGAGATCTACATGTTGTGGAGTACGTTTTTGTCTATCGCATAAGGTATACCAGTTATGCAAGTACAAAATTCGTTCCGAAAGAAGAGGACTTCACAGGCTATTCAGGTTTTATTTATCATTAAAATAGCTTAAACATATGACATTTTAGTTAAAATCGTACTTGCCATTTTTGAGAACATAAAAGGTTTCGAAAAATGTTCCATGTATACGGTTGTTTGAGGTGGGGAAATTTTCTTGAAAATCCCCGTGTCGCATCTTTGGAAGATATTGAACTAAATACCAAGTTTGGAATTTATTGCACATTACGTTTTTGAGTTATGTTGTTCACAGACACAGACAGACACACACGCATCCACACAAAAGGACTTTTTATAAAATGTTCCTTTTTAATTCAGGGGACATCAAAATATGTTTTATGGCGAAATTCGACATCAAATTTTTGGGTGAAATGCAAAATCTTCCTTTCGGATCCTTGTAAAATACAAAATTTCGTATTTATCCGATTTCTCATTTTTGAGCTACGCTATTCATAGACACAGATTCACTGACCTAATAATTTTTTTTTATTTAGGTTCAGGTGGCCTGAAAAATGTATTTCTGGAAAATTTTAGCATCAAATTTTAACGTGGAATATGCATCCTCTGCATAGTGTAAGTAAGTGGTAGAGAAAGTAATAAGCTTTTATAACATTAGTTGGTAGAAAGTGCATAAAAAGTACTGTGAGGGATAGAGAGAATTAAATGACTGTTTTCGTGTTCAGGGTACCTCAAAATTTGTATTTCCGGCGAAGTCTCTATGTATTTTTGGATGGAATGCAATACATTTAGTATAGAAAGTATGAATGTGATTTATGGTTTCAGGCAGATTTTAAACAGATTCATTGCCAATATATTAAGATTAGTGGTGTTTGAATTCAGTGTTCGAATTTCTGCTTCTTCGCCGGATGTGAAAATGTCCTATTAGAATCTAAAGTGATGTGCGAAAACATATCCCTAATAATCCGAATCGTTGATGTAATCACATTCACTGCCCATGAGTCAAGCTAAAGCGTAGCATATATTCATTACAGCGACTCCCTTTACGTCTCATTAAGAAAATAGGATGGATGTTGCCAAATCTCGCGATGACAGAATGTTTCACACACTTTCTCGTTAGGATCGATGCATTGTGAGGCTACAAGGAGAAGGCGTGTCACTGACAGAGAATCCTGACTCGCTTTATTTGAATTCCATAGTATTACATCCGTGTCGGAAGTGGCATGTATGACTCAGACGGGGTCCGTCCCCAACCACATTCTGCTAATTTTATCGCCGCGTGTGATTCAAAACCAAAACCTTCTGTTCCAATTAAAAAGAACAACTTACAAAAATTTTGCTGTAAGACAGTAAAGAATGTTACACGTCACTTCCAACCACGTTCTTCAATTAATTTTGAAATGCCACATTCTAAGCTAAATTGGCCATCTATTGCCAATTCTCAAACTGGGATTTGTCATTCTTTGTTTTTATTTTCGGAGCATTTTAACAGTTCTACCTATTGGTTACAAAATTATATACTGTGTGGTGCGAAGGTTGTTCGGAAAGTTCTCTGCCCGAGAAAGAAAACACAATATTTTAACCCAAATTTTCTTTTATTGTTCCACATAGCTTTCCATTCTATACACTTGCACCAATGATATTCTGAACTTCTTAACACCTTCTGCCCAACTCTACAAATTAATAATTTGTGTTACCTTATCATCTGAGGTAAATATCTGTCCCAGAAATCGTTTCTTCAGTTTTAGGAAGAGGTATGTAAACGTCACTTGGAGCAAAACTGGTGTATATTGTTACATGATGGGGTGAGGCCAAAAGGTTTACAACTAGATATTAAATTTAAGTTACCGCAGCATGCACATTGGGGTGCATAGCTGCAGAGGCAGCAAGAGGACCAGGATCTTCAACACATTCCAGAGCAGGCGTGGGATAATTATAACAAAATACACAGAATTCCACATTAATCACCTAGGGCTATGATTTTTATGATAGGGCATATATTTTTTGGTAGGACTGACATGCTCCTTAAATACATATAAATGCTTCTTATGAAACAGCGAAATGAATTAACCTAATTTGTTAAGTCATATTTTTTCATATATGGCCATTTCTCTCTGATAGAGCATATTTTTAGCAAGTATATGGTCATATTCGTCATATTTTCACTCTTTCAAGAAGAAAATAACTTTCTCATGCAATTTATTTATTCCGTGTTACATTTCCCAGAATTGCGCACCTCATTTTTTTTACTGGAAAATGGCAAGTATCTACCTTCCTTCCCTGTTTCCTTTGAATTCACAATATGGACTTCACCCTTTCGCATCAGTGAGTTTGTGTAAGCTATTGCTACTCTATGAACAGGTAGCTGATTAAGTCATTCTGGACCCTGGACTGCAGACAAGTGTCTAATTCACTCATTGTGTTATTCAGTCTTATTGAAGTCGTAAGCGTGTGCAGTACAGTTCAGAAAAAATGCCTAAAGTGAAGCAAAATGTTCAAGTAAAACTAAAAAAGTTTGTGTCTCAATATGGTGAGAAAGTATTTTCAAGTGATGGCAAAATGCTCTATTGTAAACTGTGCAACGTAAGAGTAACTGCGGAGAAGTCATTTAATGTTCAGCAGCATGTGGCAAGAGATAAACACAAACGTGGAGTACAACGGATTGAAAATGAAAAAACACTACAGCAAACGCTCCTAGGGGAATCCCGCCAGTCTTATTCACCATTCTGCGAAGAACTTTGTACAGCTTTCCTTTGTGCTGATATTCCCTTAAGTAAACTAAACCATCCAAAATTTCGTGAATTCTTAGAAAAATACACAGGCAAAACCCTTCCTGATTCTTCCACATTAAGAAAGAACTTTGTCAGCCGAAGCTACGAAAAAACAATACAACAAATCAGACAACAGCTCGTAAATAAAAACTGGGTTTCAATTGATGAAACTACAGACTCTATGGGAAGATATATTGCAAATGTCATTGTGGGAACTTTGAAAGAAGATGGTCCAGGCGAAAAGTTTCTAATAAACTGTGAACATTTAGAAAAAGTAAATTTTTCCACCATTTCTAAGTTGTTCGATAGATCTATGGGTGCCATATGGCCCGAAGGTGTTAAGCATGACAATATACTTCTCTTCGTAACGGATGCTGCACCTTATATGGTGAAAGATGCCGATTCTCTAACAGCATTCTACAGTAAAATGGTGCATATGACTTGTTTAGCTCACGCCTTGCACCGAGTTGCAGAGGAGATTCGTAGTAAATTCAGTGACGTTGACAAATTTATTGGATGTGTCAAAAATATATTTTTGAAAGCCCTTTCACATGTTGCAGCATTTAAGTTGTTAGCTCCAGACATTCCCTTGCCACCATCTCCCATTTTGACAAGATCGGGGTCCTGGGTTGATGCCTGCAACTATTACTGCCAGAACTTCAACGTTGTGAAAAGCATCATTGATTCATTCGATAGCAGTGAAGCTACTTCAATTGGACTAGCTCAAGAATTAATGTCTAATGGTTAAATTTCAGGCAAACTTTCATACATAAAATCAAATTTTGGATTTATTCCAGCTGTCATAACTGCTTTGGAGGAATCAGAAGTGCCACTGGTGAAGCAGATAGAACAAGTGAAAAAAGTTGTGAATAAATTAGAGGGTGTTTGTGGTAAAGTGGGAAAAGAAGTGTCAAAGAAAACGGAAAAGGTGTTAGAAAAAAACGAAGGGTATCATACACTGTGTTCCATTTCAATGATTTTGTTCGGTGAAAAGCTCTCTCTTAATCATTCAGATTTAGATTCAAATGATATCTCCTTAAAACATACGATTTATTTAAAATAAACCGTCCATTTCCGAGATATCCGTTATTAATGGTTCGAATTGTTCAATGCTTGGCTATTCTCTTAAAATCCTGTCAACACTCAGTTGTTTATCGTGATTCTATTGGGACAGTGTGGAATTCTAACGCCAACGTATAGCTTCCAATTCTCAAACATTTGACTATCGCTGTTCCCTTTGTATCTATACAGGAATGTGTAATGTAGCTATTTCTGCAAAGATTTGTTTGGATTAAAATGAAATAGATATATAAAATAAGCTTCAGTAAGACTAGTTTGTACACTCAGTAATGAACAATAGAGGGTAGAGAATGTCAGTGAATGTGTCACGTCAGACTTTTTGGGGGGGGTCATTTAAACCTTTTAATATGGTATTTAATTACAGCAGGACATTCAATTTTATCCATTTTCGGAAGGAACCTCAACTTATTTATTTTCCAACCCTATAAAACGTAAACATTTAATGGGATCACATGCACGAAATTGTATGTTTCGCGATCTTTAGGGTCGTATTTTAGAACTATCCCTGCTATTTGATACTGCCAGCACCATCTCTGTGCTAGGGACGTAAATTTTATGATGTACTCTGCTTATTGTCTTAAAGCTTATAGTTTCTACATAAACATAAAATACATGGTTTTACTTGAAGCCGAAATTATAAAGTCAATAATTATCATAATAATCTGGGAAGGATAGCGAAATAAAATAAATAATAAAATATTTAAAATCAGTGCATGTATAAAAAGGAGAAGCATGGGGAAAATTGTTGACTGTTAAAAGCGACAGAAAGACCAGGAGGCACAGTTTAGCTAATTAGGGACCAGCCCTAGGTATGAAGGGTAAATCCGCTGAAGCCAGTTTCTCTTGGAATTAATGGGTGCAGTTGCACTGGCCTGAATGTGAAGGTCACTAGAACCTTCATGGCGCTCAGTTTTGTTGCGAAATTTTTAAGGGGAGAGAGGGGACGTTAGGAGGTTTTTCCTAGTATCGCGCGTGTGGTGAGAACATCCTCGCTGGGACGCTCGTGTGGTGAGGACGCACTCTCGTTGGGGCCCTCTTGGGGTGCGGAACAATATTCTCTGGGTGTGAACTTGCAAGAGGATCGAACGTTCAGCTGTAATTGATAATCTTCGGTCTTGGAAAAGAAACAGTAACATCGTAAGAATTTAAAAGTGATCGGCAAATCTTAAGTCTTATTTTAATGGTGAATAAAATTGTTCCAAGAAAGCGTTCGTGTTTCTATGTACACATCCACGCATACCCAGTGATTAAGATCTCATGCTCGAGCAGCCGTGGCAAAGTATAAAAAAACAACTAAGAGGAGAAAAGCAGCAATCGTGAGGCAAAGGTAATGCTTCATTGTTGGAGGACGTAGCGTGGCTGCGTCATACTATAAAATCTTCCAGAAAAATGTGCTCTAATCGTTAATGCCAAAAACACCCTAAGTCACATTCGGTTCTTTCACAAAATAGGGGAAAACATTAATAAGCGCCTTCTAATTTAACGCAAGGGATGGGATTGTAATAGCTCGTCTGTTGGGGATGTCGGAAGCCTGAATGGTATTAGACGTTGTACATTCAGTAAAAGGACTCAATATTTCTAGTACGCCATAATGCTTGAGGAAGAATGGGAATTGTTATAGCTGAAAACAATGCTAAATTAATCACTGCAATAATAAAATTTCGAGCGAACTTTGGAAATCTGCAACTAATATTACAAGTCACTGCATAAGTTTAGAATTAAATTCTCTTTGAAGAAAAAGAAAGAAGAAATCCCTTGATGAGGATGAAGTAGCAAATTATAAACCTTCCTTGAATTTACGAGTCTGCATTCTTAATCCCAGTTTACTATTTTAATATATACACGGTTATCTTTAATGCACACTGTATTGTTGTTTAAACTGTTAATTATTATATTTTATTAGTATATTTTGTAAAATATACAATTGCCAAATAACAACATAGTTATAGTGCTGTTTGCTTGAAAAGCACTGTGTCATTTTAAATTTGATTATATTGTTTATAAAATAAGATAATGTCTTTTTTAACTTTTCAATGCATATCTTAGCGTTATATAGGGCGCTCATTAGTATGATAAATGCTGCATATACAGGGCGCATAAAAAATGTGTAGACTTTTTAACGAACACAAATTCTTTATTGTGTATTAGTGTTCAATTATGTGGCAGAGATTTAATAAACAATTTCTGCGCCTGAACGTAACTTCCAGTTCTCAAAATATTTGACATTATCTGTCAGATGCATATCACAAAGAAGAATGGTTGTTGCTTGAACAAGGTTCGTCAATGCATCAGTAGGTATTTCTGCCACGCTGCTGTTATTTCTTGACGAAGTACCTCCCCCGTTGATAGTTTACTTCAAAATCGGGTCTCCCAAACGTGTTAAATCTAGTGAGCGTGCTGGCAATTCAAATGCACCTGTTCATCTTATCCAATGTCCCTGCAAATTTTCGTCCAGGAAAGCTGGTTGGCCTCGGTGGTCACATCGGGGAGGTGCCCCGTCTTGTTGGTAGAAGAACTCACTGTTTCCAAAAAGTGCACGTATAGCTAGAAAGCTCACTCCCGTAAATTGACTGCCTTGTCGACGTGGAAGTGTGGATTTCCGGGTGTCAGTAAACGCAATTATGACGATTCACTGTTCCATTAAGTTTGAATTGAACCTCATCAGACCTTAATAACTTTATCGTGACAAATTCTTTATATTCTTTTACAATATGCTGAAAGCATTCACAAAACTCCATTCCCTGATCAGAATCGTCCTCATTTAACGCATGCGATAATTTTAGTATGTACACTTTCCGCCTAGCGGCTTTCAGAATGGTCGTACGTACGCACTTGAGGCGATGTTGCAAACATTTGTGAACCATAGCCGAAGAAACAAAATTTACTGTATGAGGTCTTCCGGATCTTTCCTTGTACACATCATAAATGGTATCACACTCTCAACTCATCTCAAAGGTGCAATTGTCAAGTGTGTCGAGATTGTGTTGCAAACTCACGGTTCCACGCACGTTACACTCCAGCGACATTTTCAAGCTTGAATCACTACTTTAAAATGAGCTTCCGTTCCTCGAACGATAAGGATGCTTCGCCGATTTTGATACACTATCGTACGGCACATGTTAGCATACGGAAATCGAAATCTGTTGAGAAAACACCATCATATTCCACAGTTTATTTAATGAAAATCTGAAAACAATATGCAGATGCTATCTGTGCTTTTCTTTCACACTGTAGCCACCGCACGGCTGCTCGCGCGCCGATCGCTACAGCTCGGACTCCCGCCGAAACAGTATTAATATCCACGCAATCGCCTCACATTCTGATATTTACAGTTACAAGTAGAATGATAATAATCACTTACCTCATCATTAGAGATGTCAGTGTGAAACAAAGGCACTGCATTAAGGTGTGTGTATATATATATATATATATATATATATATATATATATATATATATATATTCTTAACGAACCCTCTATAATAACTGTGGAGCATGTATTCAGGTATATGCTCAGCGACAGTCCTGTTATAGGTCAACTCGTTATTAAATAACCGGAAAACACACGCAAATACACTAACATTCATACACCAGACTGGACATATCGAATAATTTTCTTTATCAAAGAAACTTTTCTCGAGCTCAGGTGAGAAACGAACCCGGAGTCCTTAGAACAAACGTGCTCTACCACCTGAACCAAAAGGGTAGCGGAATTATGGTTTATATATACTTAAACAATTAGTTGTAAAATTATCAATAGGTGAATTTAAGGTACTCAAACATCTGCTTCTTTATCTTTATTTTTACACGCATTTGCTATGGAGTTAAACGACAACCATAAGACCTTTCTGCACCATGGTATTCTCAATGAAAAGAAGACTTCTTTGCAAGTATTTTTAGTTTCTGACCACTAGTTTGTTATTAAAATTTTATTGCTTAGGTACCAGATATACTACAGAAATGCTAATATCCCTCCGAGTCATTATAGGTTTCACACACATGCGGGCGTAAAGGATTTATACTAATGGTAATACAAGAACAAGCAATTTTAATACATTTAATGTATACAATTTATCGACAACTCAAGTTTCTGAATGTCTCAAGCCACCACCGTGCTTGAAATAGTCATCTTCATTAAGTCCTTGAAGGACAACTAACTATAATTAATTACAAATTACAATGATTAAAGCAATCCCTGAAGGTGATGTAGCCTGTAATAAACCGTAATTCATCTTCTTAATTTCCACAAATAGATTATATCTGTCTAAAGGGAATTCCTGCTAAAATCCTGGAAATGTTAATTCTCAATATAATGGTGTCTTCTGAAAAACCTTCAGTGACCCATGACGCCATGAAGTTGTCATACCTGTCGCTGTGTAAGTTCATGCAATTGTTTGCATTAGCAAAGCACAGACACTTTGCTGCTATGCCTAGAATTTTCCAATAGACAATGCATTATACAAAGTCCTTCCTTGTAATTCACGAAGAATCTTTCCTCAGGGAATCCCTGTGGTCGTAACCTCTAATCAACTGCAAACTGTTGTATTGTAATGAAACACACATCAGTCATGGTTTCAGGAACATTCACAACAATAGTATCTATCAAGTGACTAAATTCACAAGCTCTTGTCATCGGTATCCACCAAAATTACCAAACAGAACAACCTTGATCATCCCTCCCCCGGCTTCATTTAGAGGTTTAGTAACTTAAAACACTGCTCTGCGGTCTGCTTAAAAAATTCTCACAATTTACCTTGTTCACATTTCTGTTAGCCACCAGCATCTTCTTTAGTGCATCGAGCACTTAATCCACACCTGGCATTTGTGAGGTCCCGGGTTCAATCCCCGGCGATCGCCCACTCTGACCATGGGTTTGGTGGTTTTCCCCGGGTCCTTAAGCGAATGCTGGGGTAATACATCTTCTACCACGGCTTACCCGTCTTTCATTTCCTGTACCTATAATTTCCTTCATCATGGTCTGTTTCAGGGTTGAAGGACCAGGTGACGGCATGTTGCGGCTGGGCGCTTTGTAGAGGTTTCTTCCTGGCGTCGGTCGGAACTGCTCAGCTAGGTTCCGCCTCCGGGTGCTCTTGGACGGGGACCACTTCGGGCTTGTTGGTGGGCTTGAGTGGCGTCGGATACGTTCAAACTGAAAACGTTAGGAACCCCATCCATGCTTTCGTACATAGTCACCCGGGTCTGGTAGCCCTTCGGGTATCTCCCCTCATCCCTTTCTCCCAAGGGGTCATGGTAGAAGCACAAAGAGCCTATTGGTCAACGTGCGGTGCTCTGCCCCGGTTATGGGTCCCTCTATAGTAGGTATGTATATTTACCTTTTACTTAATGCACAGTGAGTTAGGAAAAAATGTTTTAGTCAGATCCCAAAAGTAAGCCAAGATGTATAGATTGAGAGTACCAACAGAATTTCCTTTCTGCCATTTGTCATAGCTAGTATAATCCTTAGTATACAGACACCTAGATTTTACTTAACTTATCTGCAACTCTTGAGCTATAGTTATAGTTTAGATGGAAATTTCACCAGATTCCTTCATTTTGTTAGAAACGGATGAGCTTTGTTTGTTAAACAAGCTCCTAGATATTATTTTCTTGTAAAAATGGATTCACGAATGCAATTTTTAATTTAGCGTTTTCCTCCGTCGTCCTCAGGACATAAATACTAGTAGGGCCAGGATTCTGATGGCATCATCTTTTAACTGTTGCATCACAGGCATCGCTAACCAGTACAAATCCTGATCGTGGGTCACAATTATGAAAATGCATATTTATTAGGTAATTTTTTATAATTGTATGCCGTTTTCTATTTTAGGGCACTTTTTTCGACCTTACGTTATTATTTTGTAATTTCCCTACCCTTTGCTCCTCTATTTAGTCATTTTCTTGCATTTGCATTGAGCTTATAAATATTTTATCTTAGTGCGACTTTATATAAGGGTAACTTTTCAAACATCGGTAATGTAACTATTCAATTGAGAACTAACATTGTATATCCTTTACTCGCATCCTTGGAAAAGCATTACAATAATATATAATCGTTAGTCTGGAAAGGGTTACATATGGGTGGAACGGTGGCTGTTTTCAGGGGAGCAGATATAATTACAGTTATGAAGTACGGATGAGACAGGTCAATAAATTCCTTTTGTAACTCTCAGAAAGAAAAAAGAGTTAATACTAAAGTTTTGTAAGACCTACTTTAAAAACAATTTTCTTAATTTTCTTTTCAGCAAGAACATGGAACGAAAATAAATTATTTTCTAAGTTATCCCATTCTTCTTCCTGTTTAACGGAATACACTACTCTTTGTGGGACTTTAAGGACTTACAAGCCAATGCCTCGAGTCAGTAGTTTGTCGAGGAGCAAGCAAACTCTGGATCATAGCATATCCAGGATCAGCCCAATGCCTGGTATAGCGACGAAGGAATGTAGTGATGAAAGGGATGATAGGAAAATTCGCGGATCAAATTATACTATCCAGCATTCGCCCAGCGACCGAGGAAAACCGAGAAAAAACCTTTGATCAGATTGCTCGGCCATGGGAGTTTGAATCTGTTACCTCGTGAATGCGGGCCGCAGATGTTTTCGCCTGAGTCATCCCGCTCAATTCATTATTTTTATACCTACTTACTTTTTCCACTTTTAGCACTTAAATGCATGTATACTTTCCTTGCATTAATTATAATAAATTAAATAAATCACAGGTGTTAGATCATTATTTGCAGTTATTATGTCTCTAACGCTCCCCATATCACCTTCGAGGGTACCTCATTCCACCAAGTGATGACTGGACCCATTTATGAGATGGAGGCACCTAATGTGTGGAGTCCTTTACATCCGATGGTAAGGTGATAGGATGGCGGTGGAATGAGAGGACCTACAGGATAGGGATAGGGAGGACGTAAAATCGTCACCCAAGAGCTTTGAATGAGACCTGGAAACGAAACTACTATGACACCCCTTTTTATTTGATCTTTATAGATCATTTTTCAAACATGTTTAGGTCATCAAAATCAGGCCGTGGTTATTAATATAACTTCTAGTGCCCAGAAAACGTTGCGAAGAACAATGCTTCTTAGTGATGAAAGAATTATCAACATTGATTGAGTGGTTTCCTTATTTACACATAACATTTTTACTCTTTGTAGGTTTCTTCTTTATCCGTTTAACCTCCTCTTATGTAGGACTTACACCCCCCAGGACTTACAGGCGAATGCCTGGAGTCAGAGGCCCGTCGAGGAGCAGACACTCATGGATCAGACAGAATATCCAGGATGGGTGATCAGCCCGATGCCTGGTATGGGATGAAGGAAGTTGTTGAAACGAAATGATGGTGTAATGGATGAAAGGAAAGGTGATGATGGAGTTGGTGGAATCAATGGCTGAGGAAACCGGAGTACCCGGAGAAAACCCGCCCAGACGCCGCTTTGTCCACCACAAATCCCACATGCGGGTCCCTGGAATTGAACTGGGGTCGCCTCGGTGAGAGGCGAGCGGTCTAACCACTCGGCCACGGCGCCGCTTTTACTCTTTGTAGTACTTGCAGAAATTCTTTTAAACTCTCCGCGTGGTTCAGGATCAAGTCCAAACTAAGGAAAAGCACAGAATGTAATTTCATTGTATTTAACTGTAAACATTTTAATGACTTACAATTACAAAGTACTGAGTGTACCTGTTGGCAGAGGTATTCCTACTACGTGAATGAATAGGCAATGTTAATCAAAAAAGTCAGCAACGTTGATCTGGTAGCCCCAGTTGTGCTGCTAAAGAACGTGCAAGCAGAGGAAAAGAAAAAAAAAACATGTACCCAATTACTGCACATAGTATGCAGTAATGCTTTTGTTTTGTTATTTGGGAGCTTGTTTGCCCAGCTCCGAGGTAATTAATTTTCCCAAGAGTATAAATTGGGAAAGAAAACAGGCTCTGGCGGTGCAGGCAGCACTTTACCTAGAAAGATTAAGGTGGAGAAGGAAAAACCTCAGCAATGACTAAGCACTCCACTTATGAACATAGCTTTCTGCGGAATTGTTAAATGCAAACAGCTCCCCACTCCCTTACCTGGCGGATTTGAATAATAGCAACGGTTGTTAGCCTACATTTATGTAGTCTGTCTGCGACTATCAGCTTAAGTAATCTCTTATTACATCTTAGTACATTACCTTTGTCATATCTCATACATTTCTGCCTATATTCACTTACGAGAGACACTAAATATATTGTTACATGGTAACATAAACAAATGTTGTTCTAATTTCTTTTCTACTGCGTTTAGACAGCTTTGAGAGTTAAATTACGTTAAAGAAATTTCTCTTTTCTTAAGGAAGGATCCAGGAAACATAAGATGCATGTTATTTAGTATAGTAACTTTTCGTGCCCATATTTCTAGCTGGAAAATTAACGTGCATATGCATATAAATATCTATATTAGGTTACGAGTTCTGGCGCTTTTCCAGAATTCTCAATAAGTTTTTATAACTTTTTCGAAAATTGTATCGATTTTTTTTTATCTTTTAATGTGCGGTGCTTACAAAATTACTTTATATATATATATATATATATATATATATATATAGCAGAGAAAAGGTTTATATAACGCCTAATAATGTCACCGACTTATGATTTAAATTAACCGGAAAATAATTCTGTGAAGTCGTTAAACTGGGACGTTAATGAGGAAGTTCAGTAAACCTGTTAATTTCTGGTATAGTAAACAATAATTCATAATTCTACCCTTTAAACCTTGTTCTACACACGGCTTGTGTGAAAGAACAATTAATTACCATTGATTGATCTAATAGTTGGTTAAAAAATAACTTACGGTACTTACGACACTGTAAGTCGACATTGTGGTATGTCATCTCAAAAATTAATTTCAAATGTCCTTGTGGTTTACCGGAAAAAATGCGAGTCATTTGGGAAATTTGAAGTCGTTTAGGCATGTTACCATGGTAGTTCAGAATAACGGAACGGAATCCGGAAGATGCGTGTTTCAATCGCAGCTATGATGTTACATTTTTCAGTCTGATTCTATTTTTCATATTTCTGAAATGAACGTTCTTTTTTCCTTCATCAATGGAAAAACATATTCAGCACAATTTCAGGTATATTTCAAACCAAATTTCTCCATTAATGCATGAAAAATAATCTGGTATATACGATAGACAAAAAATTGAAAAATCTATGTAATTTTCAAAAAACTATAAATGTAATAAAATGAAACATTTGGAAATACACCAGAACACACAACTGTAATACTGTTTATTGTTTCTGCATTATAAAAAATTAGAATTTTCTCTCCTTAATTTCAGTAGAACCACTTGGGGCATGAAGTCGAAAAAGAGCGCATACAAGCATATACACACAAACATGGATTTTAATTGTTGCTGTAGTGTTGATATCCATTACTTATTCAAAATCGAAAATTGCCAGAAGTTCATTGGTTACAGTGCTTTAAAATGGATGAATTATTATTATTATTATTATTATTATTATTATTATTATTATTATTATTATTATTATTAACTTAACGGTACTCAATTAGCAACACTATAGACAGCTCATTACCAGAAAGCATCTTTGGGGAATACCAGCTACTTCTCAACCAACATTCTGGAATTATGCAAGAGGGAAGGCAGAAAGGTGATGCTTGGAAAAGTCGGAGCCACGTATATCAGTACCAACATTAGTCCCCTCGTTCCTATATAGGCCACTTTTTCTGCTCCCAAGAACACTTTAATAGGTCGTGTACAAGCTCCGAACGCATATATAAAAGACATTAGTTGTGCACTAATACCTATATATTTTATTTAGACTTCAATTGTTATAAACAACCAAAGAAACAATTTTATAATCGGTCTGTATTACATGGTATTATGACGTAGCAGCTACGGCCCAAGGATATCGGGAGGATTGGCTCTAGGCAGTCGGAGGTAAACAAAGATAAGTCGCGCTCTTGCCCGGTGTAAACACTAGAAGAACTATCGGCAGATAACCAGAATCTTCTGAAAGTTTCTTTCCCCTCTCCTTCAGAACGCGTGTCCAGATAGTTTTGGAATATTCTGTGGAAGATTCTGTTGACTATATAAGCGAGCGCTCTCGCGAGAGAATCAGTCAGTGAGTGAGTAAGCTAGTTGACAACGTGACGAGCAGCGAGTGCTACTACGGAGCGAGAGACTGTAGAAGTCTTGTGTTCGACGCACCAGCGAGTGAACCGTCTGGGAGAAGCTACGTCACGAAGGAAGTGAAGTGATGGAAAAATTAAATTAGCTAGTTCACGTTAGTGAAGCGACAATATGAACTACGTGAACACCCTGTGAAATTCGAGCTAGATCAAAACAGTGACAGTGAGAACTGAGAGAAGTGACAGCTGAAAAACTGGACATTGACAATATGCATGTTATACATAGTGGGAAAGAGGGGTCAAGGGGCAGAGAAGAGAGTGGGAGAGAAGGGGTAGAGTAAGTAAGAGGAGTTGAGAAATGGTGAGAACGAGTGAGAGAATGTGAGAGTCAGCAGAATGGGTATTAGGGGAGGGAAGGAGAGAGAGGGAAAAGTGTCCTCGAGCTAACGCAACAACGCGAGCAGTGCGGCGGGTTCCGCTCCGTAATACGAGGCTTAGTTGACTTCGCTCAAACGTCAAAAACTCTGCTGATCAACTATTGTACATAAGAACAAAAATGGATCCCAGAAGATAGTGTGAACAGTGAGTGTACCGGTCACATTTATGCAAACAAATTGCTCCATGTCCTAAAACCGGCAACACGGCTGCTGCCAAATCAGCGCTAAACGGTCCTCGAGGATAATTGCATTAAGAATTCGACAAGAGCGCTTCCGACTGACTCAGAACGGAGCCGTGTACGGATTTCCGAAAACAATAATTCGGGATAAAAATGTGGCGAGCGAAGGGAGCTCTTTTGTGACGTCACACAGGGGGTTGTCCTGAGTCAGCACGTCCGTATCGATTGTCCTTGATGAAGAGTGAAGCTAGCGGGTTACACCGAAAAAAAGAGGAAGAGGCGATCAAGGGATTCCTGTTGGAAATATAATCAATTAACTGTTATCGAAAATATGAGTTTTGCAGTTAAATACTGACAACTAACGGTTATATGGCTTTCTCTAACCGTTATCATTCAAATAGAGATTCCATGGACCATCCATTCCACCACATTCCATCCCATCCCATTCTAACCCATCCTATTGCATTAAAACGTAATAGAAGTTTTATGGTAATTATGGATTTTGGATACGTTTTAGTCATCTTGAAGCTAAAAAATCTGATGTGATACATTCACATACTTTCCCTACCCTCTATCGTTTGTTGGTGGGTACACAAACAAATCTTACTAAAGCTTATTACTTTCTATGCTACCTATGGTAAGGGAAAGTATTGTATTCCACTGAAAACTTCGATATTGAGATTTCACCGGAAATACATGTTTTGAGGCACCTTTTTTTTAGTAAAAGGTCCGTGTGTGTGTCTGTCAGTCGGTGTGTTAGTCTGTGAGCAGCATAACTCAAAAACGGAACTACGGATCAAAACCAAACTTGGTATTTAAGCTCAGTTACCTTCCAAAGATGTAACAGAAAGATTTTCAAGAAAGCTTCCCCACCTCAGATATGCTTTAGTGAAAGTTTTTCGAAAATGTTGATCTTATATAAAATGACTAACGATTTTTATTAAAATACTATATATTACAGATATTTACCGGATAAATAAAATCTATATTTTGAATTTTCTGGCAATAGCCTGTGAAATCCACTTTATTCGGAAGAATTTTTGTATAATCTTGTATATCTGGTAAACGTTAAGCGACAGATAAAAACGTGCTTCACAAAAAATGTAGATTTCTATAAAACATACAATTTATTTAAAATAAGTTTTTTTCTGCTATAAGCCATTTCTGAGATATCCGTGATCAAAGGTTCGAATTGTTCATTAGTTGGTCATTCTCTTTAAGTCCTTGCAGCATTCAGTTTTTTCTCGCGATTACATGGAAACTGTATGGAATTTTAAAGCCTGTGTATAGCGTGAAGTTCTTAAACAATTGATTATCGCTGTTCTCTTTGTACCAATAACGAAATGTGTACTGTAGCTATTTCTGCAAATGTTTATCATGATTAAAATGTAGTGGATACAAAAATAAGCTTTAATAAGTACAATTTGTAAACCCACTAATAAACGATAAAGGGTATAGAACGTCATGTGAATGTATCACACCATATTTTTTTTATTGTATGTGTGTATGTACAAAAGCGATTAATAATATTTGGCATACTTTACGTTCCACTTAGAAAGTAGCCTGTATAATATCTTAATTTTAAACAGATATGTTTGGGAAAGATACCTATACCATTTTCACTATAAGCTGAAAGGAAAAGTAAACAAAACTTAATGTATCACTCCGCCAAGCACATGACAGCACCACGTGGAGGATGACGGGAACTAAGACCCGTGAGAGGAAATTGCTTCAGACAGAATGCGAATGCAGTATATTGCACAGCTTCGGGATCATTAGCTTTTAAACACTGTATGTCTTATTCCTTTATTTTGCCTTACATCCTAAACTTCTAACACATAATACAAGAGTAGACAAATAAAAGTTGTACCTGAACAGTTCGGCATCTGTGATTAAAGGTACTGGATTAGACTGTTCTTAACTTCACGCTTTAGTCATTTAATGACTAATATCAGTATACCAACTTTGCTTTAACCTTTTATGGTCAACAAGTTAAATAACGATTAGCACTATAGGTTAGAAAACCACAGAAAACAAGCGCGAACCAAGCTATCCGGGCAACAAAAGAAGTTCAATTATTGCTAAACAATGCCAACCATATTGGGTACTTTTCATAGTATTTGTTAAAAGCATTTGACACAATTGTCTTCTTTCCATTTACCTTGTTTGTTTTCTACAGAAGATTCTCAGCCGGAAACCGGAAACGAAATGCAGCGCCTGGCATAGCCTCTTAAACTCTCTGCTGTAACGGTTCATTTAGTTATAGGTGAATCTGAACAAACGCATTTAGTTTCAAAATTTAACTGTTACAATAATGAGTTTTTAAAATTTCCCTGCACGAGAATAAACACAAAATGTTACGATATGAACCGAACTGTTTTTTTTTTATAGAGGAAGTCGATGCTAAGCGGGAAAGGTTGTAATTTGTCCACCAGCCAATGAGGAGGTGCTGTCTTGTCACGATGTTTTGTTTATTTCTCCTTTCAGCTTATAGTGAAAAAGGTATCGGAGATTTTGTGTATGATTTCTACGGAAGACAGGATTATGCTTATACAATAATCACACATCTCTAAAGAAGACAGACACGTTGAAAACAAACCCCATTCACATAAAAAGATGGGAAGAATATTACACAAAGCTTTGTGAAAATGAAAACTGGCAAATAACAACAATTTTGAAATTATGGAACTGCCGGTATAGATTCAATTGAAACGACGAAATCATAAATAGCGCTAAAAGAAAGAAAATATTTTGTGTCACACTCACATTACTTTCTCCACCCACCCTTATAAAAACTATTCCTATAAAAGCTTATTCTTCTTGCTGTTTTACATTAAACCAGATACCATTTCCAGAAATCGTTTTATTACATATTTCGTTGTACGTACAGGGGTAATACAGCGATAGTCAAAACTTTTAAAATCGGGGTGCTTTACATAACCACGGGGGGGATGCGAATGGTGACTAAGCAGTGCAAAAGAGTATGAGAATTTAAAACAATTATAATTAATTGTTGAGTTGCATTATTTCGAAAATGGCCAATGCTACAAAATTTATTCGTCATAAATTGTGTGCTTTAATGAGATCTGCAGTTTTTGTGTAATAAGTTTTTGTTTATCTCTTATGGTAACTTGTAAGTTACACAAAATTAATTTAGAATGAAGAAGACTTCACAGATATTAGCAGAAAATTTAAGATACACATTGTATTTGTCGTGCAAATATCTCAAATAAGTGTCATTTTAATAAAAATATCATATATATTTAGTCATGTTTGAGAAAATCAAAATAACGAAAACTTTTCCATACAAAGGAAGACTATTGGTGGTGAGATTGTTTTCCTGAAAATCTTTATGTCGCAACTCTAGAAGATACTGAACTCAAATATCAAGTTTGGTGTTTAACAAACTTTTCGTTTTTGAGTTATGCTGTTCACACACACACACACACACACACACACACACACACACACATTTGTTTTTAAATTCAGGGAGTCTCTAAACGTGTATTTCCGATGAAATCTTGGTATTGAAATGTTGGGTGAAATAAAACACTTCCCTACTTACTATAGGTAAGCAGTAGAAAAAGTAATAAGAAATTACAGGATGTGATGTCTTAATTATGGAGCTTATAAAATACAGCTCACATAATTCTAAAATAGATTCCTAAAATTGTTGACAACTTCTGGAATAAGAAGGAGAGGCCAAAATAATCGTACATAACACTTGACATGCCTTTATTTAAAATGGGAAATAGAGAAAATTGCGACAATTATGGATGATTCAGCCTGCGTTGAGGTGCATGTAAAATGTACAACAAAATTATAAGTAAAATATTAGAAAAATAGGAGGAAGTATTTTATTTGGTGAACAAACAGGATTCCGCAAAGAAAGATATTTTACTCTAAACTGGTTAATACAAAAACACCAAGAATTCAACAAACATAACACATCTTAGAAAGGTGTAATCAGACTGAAAACTTCAGTGACAAGCCGGGATAGCATTGAATTACCTTGTCCTAAACACAACAGGTGTAAAAATACAATCAATTATCAAAACATTATTTACAGATTTTATTATGGCCTATGACAATGTAATCAGAGTTAAAATCTAGGAAAATGTCAATAAAGGAGGAATACTATCGTCTACAAGAAGTAATTAAAAGGCTATATAAAATATATAATGTCTTCTTCTTCCTCGAAGGATTACCCCCTTTTTTGTAAAACTTACACCTCCAAGACTTACAAGTCTTGGGTCAGTAGCCTGTCGAAGAGCAAGCAAAGTCTGGATCATAGCTTATCCAGAATGGGTGATCAGACCAATGTCTGGTATGGCGCTGAAGGAGGAAATCAAATGTAGTGATGAAAGGGATATTCGCGGATCAAATTATTAACTCAGTATTCGCCTAGCGACCCAGGAAAACCGGAAAAAACCTTCGGTCAGATTGATCGGCCCCGGTGACCTCCAAAAAGCAAGTCGTACGCGTTACCGCGGCGCCACCCAGCTCGGTCTATATAAACAACAAAAATTAAAATAAAATTTACAGATACAGTAATGGTCACGGGTTCAAACCGATAGAGGGCAATGCTTTCTTTCGGGCGTAAAATTCCTTAGCATGGCGGTCCGGTGTTTACAGCACATAAAAGAATCTCAAGCCTGATAAAAAGGCCTCTGAGAGCATTTTCTGGTCTTTCACACTCAATATAAAATGGGACACTAAGAACCACAGCAGTTCAAGAACGTCCATAAATAAATAAATAAATAAATAATTAAACAGATACACAAGTGCTAAATCTATAATTGTCAACAAAGTTATGAGATATGGATATGGCTGGTCACCAATGCTTTTTAACATTTGCACACATGAACTTTAAAATAGACGGAGCTACATTTCTTAAAAATATCATTTCTGCTGTTAGAAGTCTTCTTTCATCTGCAGAATTATGGGTTCACAATTTGGCTTCATATGGACATATGGGATATACTAGAGTTTTGAGTTGTTCCTTTATTGCCTCTTTCCTTAGTTCACCTTTTAAGCTTCTGTTAATTATCCATTAATTCTGGTTCGTCCTTTCCATACTTTTATGGACATCATCATCAAAATTAATGATGTATCATAGCCAAGAAAGTTAAATTATGTAACATTGTTTATTACGTTATTGCTGATTATTACTGAAGGTCTCCAAAACGCCATAACCTTTACTGTTTTCGGGGGACATTGTAAATTAAAATATTTAATAATATTTTCTCCCTCAAATATTGCTCTTTGTAACATCATTTCATTTTCAGTCATTCATAACTTAATCGTCTGCAAATGGCGTAGTAAATAAATTGTTTCGTAAAACTATTAATTTTAAATTTCCGTTTTCTTAGAACTTTATCTATGTAAAAGTTAAAGATCATTGGTGACACGCTACATCCCTAACTCATCCCTTTGTTGGCAATTATAGATTTAGCACTTGTGTACCTGTTTATATATATATATATATATATATATATATATATATAAATTTTGTTCAGAGGTCTATCCATCAGGCCTGAGGTTCTTTTATGTGCCGTAAATCTACAACACGAGATCGTCACATTACTTCCCTTCAGATGAAGCCATGCTAAGGAATTTTACGCTCGAAAAAAAATCCATCGCCCTCAGCCGGGGTTGAACTCGCGACTTCGGGAACTAGAGGCTAACTTGTTGCCCCTAGACCACGGAGGACGGCACCTCATTCGGTGCATGTAAAGTTTATGTCACATAAGTGTGCAAAATTTAAACCTTTGAGCTTTTATAGATTTTGAGAAAAGCAAGTATGTTTGAAAAAATGTCGCTTCGAGATTAAAGTAGTTGAAAGTAATGTTCGCTGTTCATATTAGGGCATTCCAAGGAAGTAATCATTTTGTGACTGTAAGCTGTATTGGCTTCTGATTTGTAGTTCTGTGCCTTTTGACCTGGGACTCCTTAAATGTAACCTACGATAACCTTTAGTAGATAATACACATTGAGATAAAAGTTTTAGAAAAAGAGGCGAGAAACCCCAAAGATTGAAGCGACGCGCAGTCCATTTAAATTGTTTTTAATGGTTAAGTGTTCTAAATAAATATATATATTTACTTTCTCTACTACGTATAGTAATTAGGTGAAGTATTGCATTCCACCCAAAAATTAGATACCAAAATTTCACAGGAAACACATATTTTGGGGTGCACTGAATGCATATAAAGCATTTTTGGAAACACGTCCGTGTGTGTGTGTATGTGTGTGTGTTTGTGTGTGTGTGTGTGTGTGTGTGTGTGTGTGTGTGTGTGTGTGTGTGAACAGCATAACTTAGAATCGAACAGTCGGATAAACACCGGTATTTAGGTTCAGTATCTTCCAGAGATGGACACGAAGGTTTTCAAGAAAATCCCCCATCAGATTACCCTTTACATGGAACATTTTTCGAACATTTTAATTTTCTCAAAAATGGCTCTAACGATTTTGATTAAGATATCATATATTTAAGATACCTTCATGACAAATAAAATGTATATCTTGAATTTTCTGGGAATGTCCACAAAAGTATTCTTCATTGTGAACGACTTTTGCATAACTGGTAAGCCATAAGAGATAAGACAAAGTTTTACTACACAAACAATGTAGATCGCGTTAAAATACACCATTTATGTCATATACATTTGTTTTTTGTGAGTGAATCGTTTTCGGGATATTGCTTGTTATTCCCTTAAATTTTAAAATACTTATACTTTTTCTTAAATGGAAATTCGATATTCATTTTTTTTGTCCTGGTAATGCAAAGAGAAGAATACTCCACATAGCAAATAGCTCTTAAAATATTTGACTATCGCTTAAAGCTTATCAATTCTCCTTGCAGCTACAAGAAAGTTAGCAATAAGATTAACATCTCGATATCTTGATTAACATGAAGTAGATGGAGAATAATCGTTTGTAAAAATAGTTTGTACCAGAGTAAAGAAAGTCATGTGTGTGTAACACATCTGATTTTTTTTAATCACAAAGTAGCGCAGATTTTTTTTTTTTTTGCATTAAAAACAGAAAATGACATTTTACGCTTCCCAGTCCCCTTAAAGATGAGATATTCAGTTTGTATTACTTGGTCTTTCTCCGGAACAGCATATCCCTGAGAAGGGCGGCGAAGTTGCGTCCTTGGCGATTATCTTCAAAGGCCATAGCATAGGAACGGAGCTAATATATTTCCATATACGGCAGCGATATTATAGCTGCACCTGTTCAGATTAATTATAACAGGAACCAGCTTAAACAGGCGGTAACAACCTAGCCATCATTCCTCATTATCATCGATACCAAATGCTGCTGCTCTCTCCTCTTCTATTTGTTAACGAGAGGAAATATTTCAATGGATTCGGAAATTCCGATGTCGTCATTCCTGTTCGGGGAACCGTTAGAATATTCGTCCTAGGTTCATGTGACAGTGTCCGATAAAGTGTTGCTTTAGCATGTGTAGGTATATGGATATATTTTAATGAGCTTTACTCAGAACCGTGAGGTAGTTAGTGTACTTTGCAGCTCCTGAGAACACTTCACAGGCCATGACACCGTTTTTGTTTCTAGCCTGCTTTCTGAATGGACAGTACCTTTGTATCCAGTCACTGACTAGGAATGTGACAATCCGTTATTTTTACTTTCTCTAATACATACAGTAAGCATGGTAAGTGTTTCATTCACCCAAAAATTTGATATCGAGATTTCACCGGAAATACATGTTTTGGGGCCTCCTGAATAAAAAAAGGAAGAAGAATAAGGTCCGGTATGGGTCTAAACAGCACAACTCAAAAACCAAAAGTAGGATAAATAAAAAATTTGTATTTAGGTTCAATATCTTTCAAAGATGCGACAAGATTTTCAAGAAAATCCCCACACCAGACTACCCTTTGCATGGACCATTTTTCAAAATTTTTGATTTTCTCAAAAATGGCTCTAAAGATTTTGATTAAAGTATCATATCGTTACGATATTTTTATGGCAAATGAAATGTATATCTTGAATTTTCTGGGAATGTCACCAAAAGCCCTCTTTAGTCTGAATGACTTTCGCATAACTGATAAACCGTATAAGACAGACAAAATTTTACTACATGAAAAATGCAGATCTCGTTAATACACAGAACTTAAGTCATATACAATTTTTGTGGAGTGAACCATTTCCGAGATATTCCTTATCATTTGTCTCAAATGAAAATTAGTTATTAGTTTTTTATGTCCTGGACAAGCAAAGAGAATGAATGCTCCAAATACCAACCAGCTCTTAAAAGATTTGACTGTCGCTTAAAGTCTGCCATATTCCCGTTGCACCTACAAGAAAATTAGCACTAAAATAATTTCTGCAAATGTTTATCGCGATTAACATGAAGTAGGTGGAGAATTAGCGTTTGTAAAAATAGTTTGTACAAGAGTAGACAAGGTCATGTGAGTGCAACACACCAGAATTTTTTCCAAGAATCGTGTTTTTTTTATCTATTCCATGCTATTTACAATTTAATTCAGGCAAAATTTAAAATAACCCTTTTGGCGGAAGCAACCATCTCACCTTCAGTTGTTGACGGGCTTGGTCAACACTACCAGGCGTGACTAATTGATCACAATTTCGCAGAGGCTAGCGTTCTCGACCTTGACAGCAATTAATTTTATTTTCACATAATATTCCATTATTCATTATCGTCGAAAAATAGTATGCAATACACATGCGCTAACTCCTTTGCAGAAACCCGGAACTTCTTCCTTCTACAAAGAAAGTGCGCTTAACGCACTTGTATCACAATACACTATTTTGTAACGGAAACAACATTCCTAGTTATTATGCGTTATTGTCGCGATTATAGTTATTTACGATATTAGTGTTTTAACACATATTGTTGCAACACGAGATTGAGAAGTTATAGAACGAGGCTGAGGGATCTGAAATATCTGACTTAAATAATAAATTTGGCGTGTATCCTGCTTTGAATTTTTACTTTCTCTACTATTTACCTATAGCAGGTAGAGGAAGTATTGCATTCCATCCAAAAATTCGATACCGAGGTTTTCCCAGAAATACACGTTTTGAGACTGAATCCTGAATGCAAAAAAATAAGTTTTAGGAAAAGGTCCTTGCGTTTGTGTGTGTCTGCATGTTTGAACAGCATATTTAAAAAACTAACAGTTAAATGCCAAACTTGCTATTTAAGTTCAGCATCTTCCAAGGAGTTTCTGCAAAGGACTTAGCGCATGTGTATTATACACTATTGCCGGCCCTCATAGCCGTGGTCGCTGGAGTGTGTAGCTTCGGCGCTCCGCCAAGCTGAGGGTCGCGGGTTGGAGTCCCGCCTGTGGCATGGGTGTTTTTGTGCGGTAATAAGTGGTAATGAAAAAAGAGTAAAAAAAACATAGTAATAATAAACTGGGTAAACAAGGGAACTTAAAAAATAAAGGATACGATTCGAAGCTTTTCAAGAAAATTCCGCCACCCAAACTAACCTTTGCATAGAACATTTAGTTTTATTTTTTAATTTCTCAAAGATGACTTTGATTAAAATAGCATATGTTTAAGGCATTTACATGAAAAACAAAATGTATATCTTCAACTTTCTTGAATAGCCTGAGAAGTCCTCTAGTGTCTCAATTACTTTTGTATAATTGGTAAATCATAAGAACTTGACAAAACCTTACTAGCTAAACAATGTCGCAGCTCTCAATGGCTAGTGTTATCTTATTTGTTGAGCGCCTCTTGTTTTATTATTTTAAATTTGGGTTCTTTGTCCTCCGACTAGCTATTATAACTCAGTCGAGCAAGTGTGTCTAAGCAGGGCGTGTAAACGGAAAGGAGTTGTTGCTAAAAGATAACACTGATAAAATAATTTGTTTCTACACTTTTATTGCCGTCACACTTAATTAATAATTCACATATTTAATCTTTATACACGCCTGGCTGAAACTGTGATAATTCCGAATGTAACTACAGTCGTTTTAGTTGCCGCACGCCAATTACTTCGCGTACTTCACATTTTTGTAAATAACACTGCGACGTGCACCTCATGACAGATTCTTCCGAACTGCGTGACGTGCATCTCGTAAAAGACTCTTCAAGACTGTGCGAAACTTGCTTATGACTCGAGAATATATGCTCCTTCACCTCGAATTGTCTGAACATTATGATATAGCTGCTATTGGTTACCAAATCGCGCCACTTTAGCGTCTGTTTTAGTCAGCCAATCACTACTACTAACATTATACTCTAGGGAAGTTATTCCGTCCATTTCTAAAAAAAGCACGCTACCCTGACGTCATTTGTTTATCTCTTCTTAGTGATAAACAACTCACCCCCTCGGTTGATTGTTACCCACTTCTATTGTCAGTTTCAGTGAGTCCGTGTAAACTTATTTCATATGAAGTGGGTATTTGTTGGTAGTTGGTAGATGCTTCATGTTTATATGCACCACGTATGGGAGCCAATTTGTCGCGGTCACTTCGTGTTATCTTATTTCTGAGCGCTGTTATTGTTTTACTACTTTGAATGTTGGGTTCATTGTCCTCCGGCTAGCTATTGTTTCTCGGTCGAGCAAATCTCTTAAACAGGGTGTGTAAACGGAAAGGACTTGTTACTAAAAGATAACACTGATAAAAGAATTTGTTTTTACACTTTTATTGCCGTCACACTTCTTTAATTTCACATATTATTCTTAATACACGCCCGACTGAAAGTGTTATATTTTCTAATATCACTATAATCACTTATTTACTGCACGTTATTAATTCGCGTATTTCATATTTGTAGCTAACTTTATGACGCGAGAGATTTTGTAGAATTGCGTAACGTGTACTTTATGTATGCTTCCGTTGAACTACGCGACGTATAACTCACGAATACTTATGTTGAACTGATCGACGTATTACACGCGAATGCTTCTTCTGGACTGAGCGACGTATTACCCGCGAATGCTTTTGTTGGACTGGGCAATACTTGCCTCTGGCTTTAGCTTTTTATACTCCCTCACCCTAATATGCCTAAAGATTATAACCGAGCTGCTATTGGTTAATAAAACGCGCCAACATTAACGTCTATTTTTATATCCAATCAGAAATTACGAAAACATATGCTCTAGGGAAGAAATTCCCTCCATTTCTACAGAAAAGCGCGCCAATCTGACGTCATTTGCTTGTCTCTAATAATTGATAAACAACTCACCCCCTCGCTCATTGTTACCCGCTCTTATTTTCAGTTTCAGTAAGGCCGTGTAAACTTATTTCCTAGCAATGCTTATAATTAACAAACATCTCAAATCATTGTCATACAATAATGCTTATTTACACTACAATCACTCTGGCATTTACATTATTGTGATACAAATTACTGCCACACCTAACAATACTTATGGCTAACAAACATCTAAAATCCTGTACATACAATAATATTAATTTATACTACAATCACTCTGGCATTCACAGAGTTGTGATATAAAATATTACCTGAACAAAAAATATAGCTCTCATTGAAGCATACAATTTTTGTGCCTTAACCATTTCCAGATCTTCTTATTATTGGTTGACGTTTTCAAAAACTAACACTTTTTTACGTGTGAAGTCCCTATTCCTGTTTTCTTGTGATCATGCAAAGAGAATGGAATTTTAAAGCCATCACATTGCGCTACACGTTTTAAAAAATCTGATATGTTACACTCACTTGACTTTCTCTACTCTTGTACAAACTATTTTCACAAACGCTTATTCTCCATATGCTTATGTTAATCGATATAAAAATTTGCAGAAACTTATTCCTAATTATCTTGTAGGTGCAAGGGGAATGTGGTAGGCTTTAAGCGATAGTCAAATCTTTTAAGAGCTGGTTGCTATGTGGCGCATTCCATTCTCTTTGCATGTCCAGGACATAAAAAAACGAATAAGGAATTCCCATTTGAGAAGCAGTATAAGTATTGGAAAAATCAAACAAATAACAAGGAAATATCTCGGAAATTATTCACTGAAAAACAAATATATACCACATAAATTATGTATTTTAACGAGATTACATTTTTGCGTAGAAACATTTACGATTTACCAGTTATACAAAATTCATTCAGAATGAAGACGACTTTGGGGGAAATTCCCAGAAAATTCAGAATATACATTTCATTTGCAAGAGAGTATCTTAAACATATGATATTTTAATCAAAATTGTTAACCATTTTTGAGAAAATAAAAATAAAAAATGTTCCATGTAAAGGGTAGTTTGGGATGGGGAGATTTTCTTGATAATCTTCGTGTCGCATCTTTGAAAAATGCTGAACCTAAATACCAAGTTTGGTATTTATCCGACTTTTCGTTTTTGAGTTATGCTGTTCTTGACAAACAGACACACACGCGGACCTTTTTATAAAATTTTCTTTTATTCAGAACGCCTCAAAACATGTTTTTTTCGGTGAAATATCGATATCGAATTTTTGGGTGGAATGCAATACCTCCCCTACTTACTATACGTAGTAGAGAAAGTAAAATCTGACTCGCTTAGCCTACTGTATCCTTATACCTACAACGAAATTTGTAAATGTACAATGCATGTTTATTTAGAATAACAAGAAGTAGATAAAAGAATCAGCTTTTCTAATAAAAGTTTGCAGAAGAGAAAGACAGAGAGAGAGAGAGAGTAGAGAATGTATGTGAATGCAATACGTTAGATTTTTAAGCTAGTGTCCACAGAGAGATGTACATACAGGCACACTCAATCATTTCTTTTTAAGTCTGATAAGTTAATTTCAACACTCTAACCACTATCGTTATTTAACAATAAAATGTTGACTAGAAGTAATCCCAAATTAAGGAAAACGGACTTGGTTGCATGCAAAAAATGGAAAATAAAACACAACTGTTCGTATATCGTAAGTCAGTTTTTAGTTGTTAAGCAACTCGTCCAGGAAAAAGTAAGAAACACATAAGATGTTCTGTGGGTGCTAGATGACGTTTAAACCTGGGAAAACTAAAGATTTAATGTGAATATTTTGAAAATGCCTAATACTACAAAAAAGGTTACTCGGCATAAATTGTATATTTTAATGAGTTGGAAAGTTTTTGTGTGCTAAGTTTAAGTGCTAAGTTTTTCTTATGGTATACCAGTTATACAAAACTCACAATTCATTAAGAATGAATGGGGCTCCACAGTCTATTCGCAGAGAATTAAAAATATAGACATTTTATTCACTATACAAATATCTTAAATACGTGGCATTTTAACCAAAAGCGTTTAAGCTATTTTTTTGAGAAAATAAAAAATAACTAAACTTTTTTCATGGAGGGAGTAGCTGGAGTGTAAGAATTTTCTTGCAAATGCTTAACCAATGTTTTATTTAAATATGAAGTTCTCTATTTAAATCGATTTTTTTTATAAAATAACTTGTCAGATTTTCGTCTTTATTGTGTTATTGGCACTAACTTGTTCCTGGAGTGTCAATCTACGTGTTTCATACATGCCAATGCTAAACCAAAGATTATAATAATACCGAGGAACATTCAATGTTTGGAGAAACATGACATGTGTAGTTCGTCTTTAGAATACGAAATGCACGCGAATTCAACCAAATGAGGTTGTGTTATTTATTCTTAACTTTATGAATTATAATATTTCAGTTACAGTAAACTTTTCTCGTGTTTTTTTCTGTTACTTGCACGAGACAGCAGGTCAAAACCTTAACCATATCGCACCAGTATGTGTTCTCTGAGGACACTACTATATGCCTAATGATAAGCATTATGGTCTATCAAAACACACATGGCATGTATGTTCTATAACAATATACGGAAATGATCATATCTTCGTGTAAAGAACAAAAATCTGCAGTTAAAATGGATGAATCTTCCGAAGTCTTAGTGGCCTCCATTATTCCAGAAAACCTGCATGTCAGTTGAATCCACTACCAAGGAGTATCAAGAGATTAAATAGTCTTTTAAGATTTCTACTTTCACATACCTCGCGCATATTCTGCTTAGGGACGCAGCACTGTTATTGCTAGTGATTGTATTGAATATATATGTATATATATAATTTAATATTTCATTCCAAATAACATTTTAAGAAGTTTTTCTATTTATCTCAAAACCACTAATTGCTGACATTTGTATTGTTTGACGATTCATTTATTTTACATCTTTTATTATTGTGCTGTTCACAGGCATACGAGCATAGGTATGTGTAGAATATACACAATGTTATTTTCTAAAAAAAAATTCCAATGTGTTAAATTCACATTACTTTCGCTATCCAGTGTTTTACAAACTATTTCTATAAAAGCTTATTCTCCTGTTTCATGTTAACGCATATAAACATTTGCAGAAATGCTTCAAATATACATGTTGTAGGTACAAGAGGAACGTATTAGGTTAAAGCTTTAGTCAAAGCTTTTAAGAGAGGGCCGCTATGTGGTAGTTTTGAAATTACATTCTATTTGCATGACCACGACAAAAAATAGCAATTCAAAGGCATAACGTACTTGACAATAGAAACCAATAATAAAGAACATCTCGGAAATGATTAATGTCACGAAAATTTGAGCTATTGTTTGCAAGTTAAATAACATTAATTCATAATAAAGAGGACTCTACAGGCTTTTCCAGAAAATTCAAGTTTACGTTTTATTTGCCATTAAATATCTTTAATATATCATATTTGATACAAGTATTTATAGCCATGTTTGAGACAATAAAAAATAACGAGAATTTTTCATGTATAGCGTGGTATGACTTGTGGGACTTTCTTGTTCCATCTTTGAAACACTGAGCTTAAATTCAATTTTGGTATTTATTCAACTTTTCGTTTTTAAGATATACTGTTCACAAACACACAAACACACTGACCTTTTTCTAAAAACGCCTTTTTAATTTTCCCTACCACGTACATAGCAGGTAGAGAAGGTATTGCATTCCACCTAAAAATTGATACGGAGGTTTTACGGAGAGACATGTTTTCGGGCTCTTTGAATGAAAAAAAAGCGCATTTTTAGAAAGAGGTCTGTATATGTAAGTGAATAGCATAACTCAAAAACGAAAAGTAGGATAAATACCAAACTTCGTATTTAGGGTCAGCACCTTCCAAAGATAAGACACGAAGATTTTGAAGAAAATCCCTCACCCCAAAATACCCTCTACAGGAAACGCTTTTCGACATTTTTTATATTCTAAAAATGTCTCTAACGATTTTGATTAAAAGACCATATACTAAAGACATTTACATAACAAATAAAATACATCTTTTGAATTTTCTGGGAATAGCCTGTGAAGTCCTCTTTATTCAGAAGGAATTTTGTATAATCTTGAGTAACTGGTAAACCTTAAGCGATAGACGAAAACGTATCCACAAAAAAAAATTTCTTTGTAGCATCAGCCGATTCGGAGATATCCGTTACCAATGGTTCGATTTGTTCAATAGTTTGTCATTACTTTGAAGTCCCATCGATTTTCAGTTGTTTCTTGCGATTACATGGAAACAATATGGAACTGTAAGGCCAGCATATAGCGCCCAGTTGTTTAACAATTGATTATCACTGTTCTCTTTGTATCCTAACGAAACATGTAATGTAACTATTTCTACAAATGTTTATCTGGATTGAAATGAAGTACATAGAAAAATAAACTTTCGTAACAACAATTTGTACCTAGAAATAGTCGTGTGTGTGTAACACACCAGATTTGTTTTATTGAAGAGGTCTCAAAACAAATTTTCGGTGAAATCCCGACATAAAGATTTTGGGTGGAATACAATATTTCTTCTTTACTACTATACCAGGAAGTAATACTTTCTGTATGGATTCAAGATAAGCAGGATTCAAGATAAGTTCTTCGAACTCAGATAATAATGAATAAAAGCATCTGCATAAAATATAATGCGCATATTTAGTACATTTAATGTGGTTAAAAGTTCTTGCCTTGGTTGTCCTAACTATAGGCGTTCATTCCCGTTTGCTTTGTCTATGAAAAAGTAATGCAATAATTCATTCAGTTCATAACATATTATGATTAATGAATTGCCTTTGACGACCGGTCATAGGATTTATTAACTGAATATTGAATTTCTAATTGTCCCTTGTTTACCATATATTAGACAACAGAGCTGAAACACTATATCAGAAACATTTGCAAGCACTCACTTCGGGCAAGTGACGATGATATCGGTGATGGCGGTCGGTCTTTTCAATTAGGAAATCTGTCAAGATGACGTTCGCATCAGTACATTTCATCGGCTCACCCAACCACAAGCCTTCCTCACGACGACAGCCCCGCGTATTTACCCAATCCGTCTTTCCTGATGCTTTCAAACCTGATTTATGGCAACTTGTTGATTTATTTAATGAGCCTTAAAAGTAGCGGTTAGCCGGCTCACAAAGTCGCCCGTGTGGGAAGAAAACTCTGCTTAATTGGTTCATTATAAAAAACATGGTTACCATAATTTCTTGTATCGGGAATGAAACGCTTGTGTGTGGTAAAATCGTACATGAATTAATAGCCAACGTGAGACGAATTCTATGCTTTCACCACACCTCTTCTGCGACATTTTTTCTCTTTCAGTAATTTAATGTCCGGTACTTTGGAACCGCATTGACATCAGCAATTTATTCTTCTGTTCCCGGATTAGGCTTGCTGACCTATTCCGGCAGTAGGTGGGTACCCTATTACCCAGATATCCTTCAGATTTGAGGCTTCTTAATTGGTCATGTTCTGTCATGACTAACAGCATGCTAAAATACAGAGTGGGTCAAAAACGGCGTTCCTTTTTGCTGAGAAACATGAGTCGCATAAATAAAATGTAGTGAATTCTTTTCCTACGTCCTAGAAGGAAATGCTACGACAGCATGCATAAAACGTTTAGTATATACTTTTCCTCTTAACACATTATCGATCTAGTAGGTTATAATTCTACCCTTAGAATATATTATGATTATCATGTATAAAACATAGGAAAAGGTTTTGCCTCGTAGGCAATAATAAGGAAAATCACAGCATGCCTTTCCCCAGGCTTCGCTTGTTTAACAAATGTCCATAATAAAGTAAAATGGCTAAATATCTCCAAGTTCAGGCTAGAAAAACGTTTAAAGAAAGAAAACAGCCAAGAGATTACTTCAAGCAATTATATGATTTGATAAACCGAATATGGGGTACCTAAGAGATTAATTTATTGGCAACATGTCTATAATTTCTGCCTGCTGAAGCTTTCTTATTTCTCACTGCAGGGCTTTGTGATTCATTCAGTAGCACTGGACATTGCTTCAGCAAATTTACGAACTGTGTTTGTTTTCCTTGTTTCTCATATTCTTCACGCATTTTAGATGTTTTACTTAGATACACAGGTTATGTTGATACTAGATTTTCCAATTGTTGGAGTTTGCCTACGTCTTTAATCTGTCGCGTTAACTTTTAAACAATGACTAGAATAACCGAATAGAAGCGGAAGCGCCCGATTAATAAGCCGCTTATTGTCGAAAGGTAAAACTATGGTACGAAAGTATAAATTTATTACCATTAGGTTACTGTTTATATATACGAAATGGACTATCTGCTATTTCTTCAAGCTTTTCCTATTGGTAAAATTAAAGGTAATACTACATTTTATGCATACGGCTCATTAATCTCCCTGCCGCGTTTTTGAGAATAAAATATGGTATCTTGTGATAACAAATGACTCTTGTCTTTTTCCTCCTCTTGTTCTTCTACCTCTTCTTCTTCACGCTTTAACCAGAGGTTCACAGACTTTCGACTTGGCGATCCTCTTTGTAAGCTCTGCAATTGCCAAATTCCTTATGGATATCACAAACGTTTTTCTCAAATCATATATAAATCATATTTTGCTAGAAAAAATCTGTATCAGTATTATTAAAAAAAAAAAGCAAAACGCTCAAAAACCACCAAACCGATTTTGATAATTCTTTCACCATTGAAAAGCCCAAGTCTTTCTGACGGAGATGGTTATAAAACATATTATAATTTCATTTCATAAATTGTGTTGCTGTTCAGACACACGTACGCGCGAGTGAGGATCTTTTTTAAAGATGCCTTTTTACTAGGGGCCTCAAAACATGTATTTCCGGTGAAATATCGATACCGAACTTTCGTGTGGAATGAAATAAACTCTCCAGCTACTAGATAGGTGGTGCAGAAAATAAAAATCTGATGCGATACATTCACATGACTTTCTCTTCCCTCTGTCGTTTATTAGTGGGTATACAAACTATTCTTACTAAAGTTTTATTTTTCTATTGCATTTTAACCCAAATAAACCTTTTTAGAAATAGTTACATCATATATTTCGTTATAGATACAAAGGCGACGGCGAGAGTCAAATGTTTAAGAACTGGACGCTACATGCTGGCCTTAAAATTCCATACTGTTTCCATGCAATAGCTAGAAACAACTGAATGTTGACAGGACTTTAAGAGAATGACTAAGTAATGAACAATTCGAATCTTTAATAACGGATATCTCAGAAATGGCCATTGCCACAAAAAACTTATTCGAAATAAATTGTGGCTCTTAAAGGGATCTAAGTTTTTTTATGTAGTACGTTTTTGTCTATCGTTTAACATTTACCAGTTATATACGATTATACAAAATATCTTCCAAATGAAGTGGACTTCACAGGCTACTTCCAGAAAATTCAGGATATACATTTTATTTGCAATGCAATATCTCCAGTACATGGTATTTTAATCAAAATCGTTGTCATTTTTAGACAATAAAAAATTTCGAAAAATCTTCCATGTAAAGGATAATCTGCGGAGGGGGATTCCTTGAAAACGTTCGAGTCGCATCCTTGAAAGATACTGAATTCAAATACCAAATTTGGTATTTATCCGACTCTTAGTTTTTCGTTTGAGTTATTCTGTTCAGGCATACACACACGGATATTTTTCTAAAAATGCTTTATTTGGATTCAGGGTGCCTCAAAAGATGTACTTCCGAAGAAATCTCGATATCGAATTTTTGGATAGAATGTAATACTTCCCCTACTTACTATACGTAGTAGAGAAAGTAGAGAGCACGGTCATCGTCTTATATAACTTCAGCTGTGTGTTGTTAATAAAACTAAGGCTTATGAATGAGCTTATTTTTATGTGAACAAGACATCAACTCAGATGTACAACCTTGGAGGGCCAAAGAGATTTCTGTTGGAGTATCCTACCACTAGATGGTTGGTTGCCTTTACTGGCTTACGGGAGTCCTCTTCCTGGTGTTTTCGGAGTTCCTTTCCCCTCTCATGCATTAAACCCCATGGAAAGGGCTGCTGCTTCCGCTCTTTAAGTCGCAGTTATTATGCGATAAAGCTTTGAGCGTTTATTACATTTGTAGTTTATAATTACTTATTTCATATTTTCAAGTCATTTCTAGGCAAAAATGTATCACGAAGAAAATAATCTCTATAGGAGAACACTATTTTCTTTCTGGAATAAGTTGAGGAATTATTATACTCCATACAACAATTCTAACCCCAATGTTAGAAATAAGGACCATGTGTGTGAACCGCATGGCGCAAAAACAAAATGTCGGATACATACCAACTTGATATTTAGCTTCAACGACTTACAAAGAAAATCCCTCCAGCCTAAACTACTATCTATAGCTAAGCCTTTTTCGAAATTTTCGATTTTCATTTGCCCAAATAAAATGTAATCTTGAATTTTCCGGGAATAGCCTCTGAAGTCCTTTTCATTCGGAAGACATTTTGTATAATTTTATATAACTGGTAAGTCTAAGATATTGACAAAATCGTACTATAAAAAGTATATATATATACTTAAAATATACATATTTCAAAAAACGCTTTTAATTTCTCCACCCATACATAATTCGATACCATGATTTCACCGAAAATAAAATTTAAAAAGCCTCCTTAGAACGAGGTCCGTTTGTGTGTGTGTGTGTGTGTGTGTGCGCGCGCGTGCGTGCGTGCGTCAGTGGCCAGCACTACTCAAACACGAAAAGTCGGATAAACAACAAATTTGGTATTTAGGTTCAGTACTTTCCAAAGATGTGACACGGAAATGTTTAAGAAAATTCCCCATCCCAAACTACCGTTAACATGGAACATTTTTCGAAATATTTTACTTTCTAAAAATGTTCTAATGGATTTCGACTTAAATACTGCATATTAAAAATATTTACATGAAAAATAAACTGTATATATTGAATTTTCTGGGAATAACCTTTGAAGTCCTCTTCATTTGGAAGTCCTCTTCATTGAATAAATTGTAGTAGATAGAAAAATAAACTTTAGTAAGAATATTTTGTACCCCCACTAATAAACGATAGAGGGTAGAGAAAGCCATGTGAATGTATCACATCAGAAGTTGTGTAGCATAAGTCATTTCCGAGATATACGTTGCAATTGGTTCGAATTTTTCAACACTGCCATTTTTAGTTGTTTCTCGCGATGTCATGGAAAGAGAGTGAAATTTCTAGCCCAGCGTATAGAGACCACCTAGGAAACATCTGACTATCGATTCGGTTTCGTCTCTCCACCTTGTACCTACAACGAAATGTGTAATGAAACCATTTCTGAAAATTTTTATCTCCATTAACATGAAGTGGATAGAAAAATAAGCTTTCATAAGAATTGCTTGTGGAAACTATATAAAAACAAATTATATTAGGTGGAGAAAGTCATTTGAATATAACACATAAGATTTTTCCCCCCTTATATCTATTTGCGTTTGGAAATCTGAGTCAGACTGGCGACGGTACGGCAATTGAACCCAGAACCTTCTGATTTCGAGCCATATATGTTATTACCTTAATCGTCTCTCTCGGTTTACTGTTTTCTATTCAGTTGAGCTAATAAACTTCCGAGCCTCGCCAATCGGAAGTTCTAACTGAGAACATTCCAGCTGTGTAAATTTCAACACTTTATTTTCACTCATTTATTGTCAGTTTAATCCATCAAGAACATGTTAGAAGTTCTGTTATTTAGTTTGAAACACAGTACTGGTAAATATGGAGGAAATTGCGAAATAAATTAAAAAGAAAACAGATGTAGCAGTGACACAAGCAGTCTTTCTCTTGTCATAGGCAGTTCCTCCCTCACGAGCGACAGTTCGATATAAACAAATGACGACGAGAGACCTTGTCGGTGCCGACAGCTGTGTCCGCAACGAGACACGCGGCCCCCGGGGCTTATTTGTTGTCACAGCCGCCCCCTCCCCGAAGATTAACATAAGCCCGACTAGGGAAGGGACACGTACGTGATAATCCCTATCTCACACATATGCGATTCAGAAAGAAATCAACTTACATATATCAATTTTTCCACTCTCAGAGACTCATTTCTGATGATAATGTCGCTCAAGTTATTGCACATGCTTCCTGGTTGAGAATTCCATTACGTGATATCACTAAGGCAAGAGCATTCAGTATATTAAGTTTCACAGATGTCTGCCAAGGGGAACTCTGAGTCACTCTGAATTAAACATGTACACTGTTCGTTGATTTATGAAACATGCAAGTACTAGCAGCACTTTGACGTTTGTTCAAGAAAAAGGGGCGAAGTTTTTTATCTGTATAGAAAGGAAATTCTGCTGAAAGTATCATGTATCGCTGTCAGTGCAGATGGTAACAGTGAAAAATTGTCTCCTGATAATTTCAAATAACCATTATGGGGCATTTTCTTTAAAAGCTGGAGCGCTGGGATCAAAGATTTTAAGCATTACACAATATGCTTCAGAACAAACGACACTGAAATGTTAGTTCATGGCGTTGGTACAGAACGAGTTCAAAATGTGTATCAACATGTGGTATACACATTGTTCATAAAGTTTCTGAAGATTATTGAACATGTTGATGAACAAAGGTTGCTACAAGGAGAAAAAAAAATCTGATGTGTTACACTCACATGACTTTCTCTACTCTTGTACAAACTATTTTTACAAACGCAGATTCTCCATCTATTTCATGTTAATTGAGATAAACATTTGCAGACTCTATCTTATTGCTAATTTTCTTGTAGATGTAAGGGGAATATATATTTACAAGGGCAATACAGAAATACAGTACCCTTTAGGCACATACATATCTCTTAATAGCTGGTTGCTAGGTGCAGCACCATTCTCTTTGCCACAGATTGATACTCTTTGCATATACAAGACAAAAAAATGAATAACGAATTCCCATTTGAGAAAATAAGTACCGAAAAATTTAAGGGAATAACAAGCAATATCTCGAAAATGGTTCACCCAACCAAAAAAATGTATATGACATAAATTGTGTATTTTAATGCGATGTGCATTTTTTGTGTAGTAAAATTTTGTCTATCTCTTATGGTTTACCAGTTATGCAAAAGTCGTTCACAATGAAGAATACTTTTGGAGACATTCCCAGAAAATTCAAGATATACATTTTATTTGTCATGAAAATATCTTAAACCTATGATATTTTAATTAAAATCGTTAGAGCCATTTTGAGAAAATTAAAATTTTCGAAAAATGTTCCATGTAAAGGGTAATCTGGGGTGGGGGATTTTCTTGATTTTCGCTGGAAGATACTGAACCTAAATACCTAGTTTGGTGTTTATCCAACTGTTCGTTTCTGAGTTATGCTGTTCACACACACACACACACACACACACACACACACGGACATGTTTCCAAAAATGCTTTTTTTGGATTCAGGGGGTCTCAAAGCATGCATTTCCGGTGAAATCTCGGTATCAATTTTTGGGTGGAATACAATACTTTCCCTACTTACTATACGTAGTAGAGAAAGTAAAAAGAGTTGTTAGTCTGTTAATATTCTCATCAAGGTGAATATGGCTTTCGTCTGAAAACGAAATGTTGCAGAAATCCTCATACTCATAAGGCTGGTCCACCCTGTTCAACATTTACCTTCAACAATTAATCAACATTAGCATTCAACAATTAACAAAACGTATGTATAATAAACAAATGTATAATTCCTTCAACATCCTGTAACTGTTAACAATTTTTTGACTTGTTGGGACAACAAAATCACTCAACTAAGAGCAATGATTTGCTATTGCTACGGCTATGTATCTCTGCTTGTTATGTTATGATAATCGGCACAGGTGTTAAATATTCTGAATAACCTTAAGCTTAAGGATAGGTTTGGCTTCAGGCATTTTTTGAGACTGAGTGAAAATGACTACAGCTTTGTTTTGAACAAGGGAGAACCTATCATTCATAAAAGGTTACATATTTGAGAGCAGCCGTTGCAGCACATTGAAGGCTTGGAATATTTCTGTGTTATTACCATAGTCACAAAATTAAATTAACCCTAACCACACAAGCCACAGCAGACGGAAACTCGCCAAAATGGCGATTAGCCAGCGAGTGAAGTAATAACAGTTGAAGTCACGGACGTTCGCGAACTACTCGGAGATCAACGAAGTATCATGTTTTCCGACAGGTCGAGAAAGAAATTATGGGCTCAACAATGACACTGCAACATGTTCATTCAACATGTTAAGTCAATCGAGTTTGTTCAACTGCTCTTCGAATTGCCTCATATGTTAGTATTAACAGTTTAAATTCAACATGTTGATATCAAATGTTGAGTAGTGTGGATCCTGAAGCAGACAACACAATATTGCTATCTAGCTCGCTCATCCCTGCATGCTAAACGCTGAACAAACCCACCCACTCCCTTAACCAGACCTATCGCTCACACCAAGTTTCAGCGATGTTCGTCGTAGACCACGCTTTGGCAACTCTTAACGCTTGTTGGAGAAGTAGTCCCTGTTCTCGTTTGTGGTGATGATTCTTGGGCGACCTGTTGTCCCCTTCCGTTGACATAGGATTGGTCCCGAACGGTGGAACTTAATTGGTGTCTCCTAATTAAATCTCTCCTCGTACTGCTCTTTAACATGAAGCAAACTCCGTTCACTCTAACGTCCAACTCCGTATAACTGGAAAAATATTCCACGAAAGTCATCTCCTCTGGTGTGAACCATAACTTCATTGCTATGGAAACTTGGGCAGCAAGTAATAGATTATGTAGTTTGTTTTACCACGTATTGTAGTTTTACCTATAATAATACTATAAAGTCAAAACAACCTGATGCAATTCATTCATAAGACTTTCTCTATAATGTTATGAACATAAATATCCGTTATATATTACCTATTTATAGAAGAATTTATTTCTATCGAAGTTTGCATAGGAATGTTTTCAAATTAAGCAATAAGAACTTAATTAAATAAAACATGCGGAAATAGCATTTAAAGCTCCTCTAATGAAAAGAAAAAAGAAAGGCTTTTGCATGTTCGCTTGTGACGCATGACCGTGAAACGTGTAAAATCGTTTGAGCCATTTTTGAAAAAACAAAGAGAAATTCAGTTTGGAATGGGAGGATTTTCTTGAAAATCTTTGCGTCGCATCCTTGGAAGACAGCTCAAATACCAAGGTTGGTATGTATCAGATTTAAAGTTTTTACTATCTGTTCTCACACACACACACACACACACACACACACACACACACACGCACGCACGCACGCACACACACACACGGACTTTTTTTCAGAAATGCTAACTGCTTCTTCTTGGATTCAGTGGGGCGCAAAATATGTCATTTCCGGTGAAAATATTTATATCGTATACGGAAAGTAAAAAAGTGTGTGTATCAAGGTAATCACTGAACGAGATGTCTATGGCCCTCTTTCGGGAGGGCATGGGTTCGATTCCCGTCGGTTTTTGGGGTTTTCCGGGTCACTAAGCGAATGCAGGGAAGGTACATTACATCCCCCGAATTTCCTGTCTGTCAATCTCACCTCCATTCTCATTTAACTTCACTTTCATATGCTTAGTCCATTCAGGGTTGTAAGTGTCGGGGGCGTCCCAGCCTTACATGGCGGGGAAGAGATTTATGTAACATTTCTTCCCCGGAATGGGAAGTCTCCGAGTCCGGGCCCCCCAGAGGGCTGTAAAAGTCTGCAGGGGGGAGGAGAGCCAATTGAAACAGCTTCCATCCGGGAGTTTCAATCTTCAAAAGGTAGGGACCCTGTCTTTTGCCCTGTCGTGCCTCCGGCCGCCCTCTGTCTCCATTCACCTCACCCCTCCCTCCCGGGGACACCACGTCAGGGGCATAGGCACAAAGAAGTTGTAGGTCGAGGTTTAAAGTCCTCCTCCGTACCTAGCCCTACTCCTGCTCCTATCAAGGGCAATCTCAAAAACCACTCATTGAAGTATGGCAGTTCATCCACTATTGGAAAACTCAGTTCTTACCAAAGTACGTAAGCGGAAACACAGCTTCTAATTTCAATTCCTAAATGACTAAAATATTAAAACGCCTCTACAATAGCTGAATATTAGAATACAAAACATTTTATTTTTCCGTCCGTCATTGTAATTGTTACTTCACAGAACGTCAGGATGAATTTACAAAAAGCTCAAGGTACACTATGTGATCAAAAGTATCCGGATATGTTTTTCATTTTAGGTGCATTGTGCTGCCACTTACTGCCTGGTACTGATTATCCACGACCTCAGTAGTCATTAGACATCGTGAAACAACAGAATGGGACGCTCCGTGGAACTCACGGACTTCGAACGTGGTCAGCTGATGGGTGTCACTTGTGTCAGAAGTATGTACGCGAGATTTCCACACTCCTAAACATCCCTAGGTCCACTGTTTCTGATGTGATAGTGAAGTGGAAACGTGAAGGGACATGTACAGCACAAAAATGTACAGGCCGACCTCATCTGTTGACTGACAGAGACCACCGACATATGAAAAGGGTCTTAAAGAGTAATATGCAGACATCTATCCAGACCATCACACTGGAATTCCAAACTGCATCAGGATCCACTCCAAGTACTATGACAGGTGTGAGGTGAGAAACCTTTGATTCCATGGTCGATCGGTTGCTCATAAGCCACACATCACGCAGGAAAATGTCAAACGACGCCTCGCTTGGTGTAAGGAGTGTGAACATTACACGATTGAGCAGTGGCAAAACGTTGTGTGGAGTGACGAATCACGGTACACAGTGTGGCGATCCGATGGCAGGGTGTGGGTATGGCGAATGCCCGGTGAACGTCATCTGCCAGCGTGTGTAGTGCCAACAAGTGAAAGTGGTGGTGGTGTAATGGTGTGGTCGTGTTTTTCCTGGAGGGGGCTTGCATCACTTGTTTTGCGTGGCACGATCAGAGTGCAGATCTATATTGATATTTTAAGCACCTTCTTGCTTCCCACTGTTGAAGAGCAATTCAGGGATGGCGACTGCATCTTTAACACGATCGAGCACCTGTTCATACTGCACGGGCTGTGGCGGAGTGGTTACACGACAATAACATCCCTGTAATGGACTGGACTGCACAGAGTCCGGACTTGAATCCTATAGAACACCTTTGGGATGTTTTGGAACGCCGACTTCGTGCCAGGCCTCACCTTCGAACATCGATACCTCTCCTCAGTTCCGCACTCCGTGAAGATTTGACTATCACTTCAGCTTACAATATCCCTCCTATAAATATAGCAAAATGTGACATGGAACCATTTCTGAAAATACTTATCTGGATTAACATGAAGTAAATAGGAACATAAAGCTTTCAGAAGAATAGTTTGTAGAAAATATGTAAAAGTAAACTATAGAGTGTATAGTTTTTACATAACCGTAAAAGTGAATGTCGAAGTAATAACTTTTACAGAATACGGTCACGTTTACAAGGAACTTCTCTACCCCTTAGAATGGAAAATATTACTTCTATTTTATTACTTTTTCTACCACGTACCTAGTAGTAGAGAAGGTATTCCATTCCACCCAACAATTCGATATCGAGATTTCACCGGAAATACATGTTTTCAGGCCCTTTGCATCCAAATGTCTGTGTGTGTGTGTTTGTCTGTCTGTCTGTAAACCGCATAACTCAAAAACGAAAAGTCGGATAAATACCTAACTTGGTATTTACGTTCATTATTTTCCAAAGATGCGACATGAAGATTTTCAAGAAAATCCCCCATACCCAAACTACTCATTATATGGACATTTTTCAAATTTTTGATTTCTTAAAAAAATGGCTTTAACGATTTTGATTAAATCACAAATGTGAAAGATATTTATATCACAAATAAAATGCATATCTCGAGTTTGATGGGAATAATCTGTGAAGTGCTTTTAATTTGGAAGGAACTCACTATATGCATTCTATTAGTCATGCACATACTTAAAACATTTGATGTTAATCAAATCGTTAGAGCTATTTTTGAGATGATCAGAAAAAACCAATCACTTTCCAGGGTGTGAGAGATTTTCTTTAAAGTCTTTATGTCATATCTTAAGTAGGTTATAGAGAAAGCAAATGCTTTCCTTTTTACTTTCTCCAATGCTTAACTACAGTAAGTAGAGGAAGTATTGTATTCCAACCAAAACTTCGACACCAATATATCATCGGAAATGCATGTTTTGAGACTACTTGAGTAAAAGAAAAAGGAAAAAAAACATAAAAAGGCCAGTGTACGTATGTGTCTGCCTATATACAGCATAACACAAACACGAAAAGTGTTAATATATCAAACTTGATATTCTTCCAAGAATGGGACACCAGGTTTTTAAGAAAAATCCCCCACCCCAAACTACCCTTTACATGGAAAATGCTGCGTTATTTATGATTGTCCCAAAATGGATCTAGATATGTTTAAGATATGTATATGACAAATAAAATGCATACCTTGAATCTTCTGGGGATAGTCTGTGAGTCCCCATAATTCTGGATGAACTTGATAAATTGGCAAACCGAAACTGTTGGGCAAATGTAGACCTCAGTAAAGCACACAATGTATGTAGAATACATTTTTTGTGGCGTTAACTATTTCCGAAATATTTTTTGTTATTCGTTTGAATTATTAAATAGCTTTATGCTTTTTCTCGTGGCTATGCAAGGGTATGAAATTTCAAAGCCATCACATAGCAATCCGCTTTTTAAAATTCTGACTATTGTTTTATTCTATTGTATTCTTCTTCTTTTTAATGTTCCATTATATGCCGCTATTAACATCTAAGGTTATATCGGCGGCTTTTCTTACCTTTGAAACAACTGCTCATCAGTAATGATGTTCATTCGCTTACAGTTGTGTTATCTTTGGGTTGGTATTAGTTTTGGTTATTACATTAAATTCACACTCCATTCACATTCTCATTCATACTTCCAAACTCTAAGGAGGATGGAGAATAATCGTAGCTAAAGAAAAGCTCCCACCCTCCAGCCGGGAATAGAACCCGGGACGTATGGATTTAGGTTAGCATGCTAACCATCAGAAGCAGTATTCTTCTTATAACGGAGAGACAAGAATTTACGAACCGGCTGCGCGGTGTTTTTTCACTGGGCGTGTGGAAATATGTAACGCACTGCTGCTATAAACAAGGTCACGCTATAAATTGAAGTGAGTCGTTACATATTAATTCACATCACAATGGCGCTTCTCAGTTAACACCAAGCGCCACTGTGATGTGAATTAATATGTAACGACTCACTTCAATTTATAACGTGATAACATCACAATTAACAATACTTCTGTCCATTATAATCTAAGGTCACGCTGTTGACGTGCTTTTGCCCTGCAGTGTGAAGTGCAGTATTGAGTTGACGGAGATGTGATGTAATTCAGTCATTACGAGTTATTTATTATTTTGTCCTCTACTTAGTCACGAAGTATATTATGACTCAGTATATATTTACCACTGCACAGCGTGTATTCATTTATGATTCGTATGTGTTAATTCAGTCAGCTCGCCAAGTGAAAGTACGGTTTGCAGAAAGATTTCCAGTGTAAAAGTTCTAGGCCATACAACAATCCATGAACTTTACAATAAATTTAAGGCCACAGGAAGTGCTCAGGCTAAGAAATCTAAAAGAGGCGTACGGTTCTTACCAAAGAAACATTAGACGACATCGGTCATCTTTTGGAGAATTCCCCACCCCAAAATCGCTTAGACGTCTTTCACAACAGGCTGGCATTTCTTATGGCTCTGCGCGAAGAGCTACCAAATTGCTGAAGTTAAAGCCATATAAAATAACTGTGGTACATGCTCTTAACCAGGTGATCCTGTAATTAGGTGCGGATTTTGTGAGAGGAGTCTCAATAGTGCACACAATGCCGAAATAGACCATATTTAATATTTTTCACGGATGAGGCTTGGTTTCACCTCCATGGATATGTGTGTGTACACAAAATAAATGTTATTGGAGCTCTGACAAACCTAATATTGGTCATGTAGTACCCTTTCATGACGAAAACATTGGTGTATGATGCAGCATGAGTGGAGAAAGTGTTATAGGGCCAATTTTTTTCGAGTCAACAGTTGATCCCCATACATACGTGAATACAATCCCCCCCCTTTTAGAGAATTAACAGACAGGGAGCGTGATTTTGCCTTTTCTCAACAAGACTCTGCAACAGCTCATGCGGCCAATATTTCAATGAGAACAATTGAAAGTGTGTTTGAGGACAGAATTATTAGTAACCCCTGCGATTTCTATCTCTGGGATAACTTAAAACAAAATGTACAACACAAATCAACACACCCTGGAAGAATTAAAACAAAATATCCGCCAGGAAAATGCCAGCATTTCTCAACATGAACTACGGCGAGTGACGGATAGTTTCCTAAAGAGGTGCCAAAAATTATGGACAACGACGGTGGCCAGTTTCAGTAGCTCCTTTCATAAACTTGGTAAGTAAAGCCTTTAAAAGAGTTTTAAAAATGTTGTATGGTTTCATTCGGGCCTTTCTCTGCGCAGTCGGTTTGTAATTTTTTGACTCTCTCTGTACCTACAAGGAGATATGTAATAAAACCATTTCTGCAAGTGTTTTACCACAATTAACATGAAACAGGATGAAGAATAAAGTTTAGAAAGCATAGTTTGTAGAAGAGAGAGTAAAGAAAGGCATGTGAATATAATACATCAGATTATTTGAGAGTTTCTCAAATGTGTACTTCCGGGGAAATGTCTATAGGTATAGAAGTAGAGATAAAGCTCCCATTATAGCTTGTTTGATAATCTTTGTCACTATGCATGGCCTCATATTTTGGTCTTGTAAATGAAACAGTATGTGTTTGATGCAATGGTCCAGTTTACGTGTCAGCCATGTATGTATGTTTTGATGCAACGCCCCTGGCTGTATGTAGCAGTGTTGCAAATCCGTTTGTGCGCGCGCCCCGCCGGGATATTCAATAATGCACGTCATGCAAATACTGAGCACGTGATACTCGACAGCTTCTGTAATTCGCGTCATAGAGATGAAAGGTTAAACGTGATGATAAGTTTCCCGAGCGGGGATGAAATTAATATCTTATGGTGCGCTTTGTACAAACAAGGGAGGTGTCACCTCCGATCTTCCTTTGCTTGTAATCCGTACACTCTCTTGTTTAAGACGAGCCTCCTTGCCGTCTGGATTAACGCCTAGAGAAAAGTTTTGCTTTGCCTCGTTCAGTCTAAGGTTGGTATCTCATGTAAACAAACACACGTGGCTGCGCACTTCTGACAAAAATCAACGGTTTTATTCATTCGTACGGCAAAGCTAGTAAGCCTTTGAAAACGTGCAATACAAATTCTGATATATTACATTCACACGACTTTCTTGCTGCTATCGTTTAATGGCTTGTACAATTGCAAAAGCTTGCTTCATGTTAATCAGGATAAGGGTATGCGAAATTAAGTCATAACATATTTCGTTGTAGGTATAAAACTGATACAGAAGGCTCAAGCAACTTTCAAAAAGGAAGCTTGAAATTCCGTACTCTTTCCATGACATCGCCAGAAACAACAGAATGGTGACAGTACTTGAAAAGTATGATGCAGTATTAAAAAATTCAAATAAATAACAATGAATTGCTCAGAACTGGTTAATGCCACAAAAATACTTTACATAAATTGTATGTTTAAATCTTTATCTAAAATATATATGTGATATTTTAATACAACTATTAGGTCAATTTTTGAGAAACTAAAAAGGATTAATTTTCCCTGTAAGGGTAGTTTAGTGTGTGGGGATTTTCTTGAAAATCTTCGTGCAACATCCTTTAAAGATTTCGAACCTAAATACCTAGATTAACATTTATCCGTCCACTCACTAACTCACTCACACACACACACACACACACACATACACACACGCACGCACACACACACATTGATATTTTTTCTAAGAAAAAATTAAATTCATTTTTGTCTAGAATGTACTCAGACTGTTGCTCTGTTGCTCTCCGTAAGTACATGAACTACACTACCACAGAGTGAGGACATTAAACCCAATACCTGCTGCGAGTTATTCCCGCCGGCCGCCAGTTGCATCATTCAAGATATACCATGTATTACTAAAGGGAGAATAAACCAGTATATCTCGATAATGTCCAATTTGCAAAGTTCATCAACCATTTGCTCAACAAGATCAAATAAATAATTCACTGTTCATTAATGTGTTCAGCTTATCAGTTGAGATATAGCTTTAAACATTTATTTTTACTTTGCTTTTACATTTAAACGTCACCACATACGCACACGGGCCTTTTTCTGTTTTTTTTTTCTTTTACTCAGGGAGTCTCAAGACATGTATTTCCGATGAAATATTGGTGTCGAATTTTTGGTTGGAATATAATACTTCCTTTACTTACTGTAGTTAAGCATTGGAGAAAGTAAAAGGAAAGTACAGTATGTCCCGACCATTATAGGCCTGATCATGGGGTGTGATGTAAAAATTACAAACAATTCCAAGTCTTAGAGTGAAAGATTGCTGAAACAAATGGTCATTTCCTTTATTAAATGTATATAACTCTACATACGAACTAGTTGAAAAATCGGAGCAAAAAAAAACACTTTAAAATAAATCCTGAAATGCGCCGGAACATACAAACTGTAATATCGTTGGTTCTTTCTGCGAATTAAAAATTAAAACTTTTTTCTCCATTAATTTGTCTGCACGATTTTTTTCAAATGCAGATGAATACTTTTTAAGTTCACTTCAGCTAGGTATATTCCCTAAATATGTGGAATATAAATGTCGGATCACAAGGTGCCTTGATTTATAGTGAAAGTACTTTTCATCTCTTCTAACATACCTAAAACCTTGCAAGGATTTTTTTGCGGCCGTTAACCTATGTAAAAATAGCTCATCGATAATTATGTTCACTCGCTTACAGTGGCATTAACCTTTGGGTTGGTATTGCTTTTCGATATCATATTAAATTCACATACACATTCACACTCTCATTCATAATTTCAGACTCTAGGGAGGATAAGGAACAATCCTGACTAAAACAATTGTCACCCTCCAACTGGGATGCGAACCCTGTGACTCTGGAATTTTTTTTATCACCAGGTATAGGTTACAAAATATACAGTTTTATCCAACAAATTCACAGCAGAAACTAAATCATAGGCAGCAGAGTAACCCCTGTTTATTAGGAAATTAAAAGCCCTATCCCTCCAATATTAAATCTGATACATTTTATACTAAATTTTTACTGGATATATATGTATGCCTTCTTATGCCTTCTAAATTTACTGATCTACTTAAGTAAATAGACCTCGGATTTTTAGGCCCTTAAAAAGCAATTTTCAGGCTCCTTAAATGGCTCTCAAATTAAAAAAAGACAGCCTCTCAAATTATAAACATAGGCACTAAAGACACAAATTTGGAAGCCAAAAAATTCAGATTCCACAAACTAAATTTTAGACTTTATGTTTTTAAAATGTAATTGTTATCGCTAGAAAGAGTTTATTATGTCGTAAATTATTTAGTAATGGCTGGTAATACATAATAGCTTATCAAGGTGAAAAAATAGCTTTCAAAGCTAATTGAATATATCATAGTGGAAATAAATAACAAATATATCATTGTGACCTAAATGTCCTACAGCTGACATGGAGCCACCGCAACACAATATATAGGTTGGACCATTTAAGTTGAGACTGTGCATATCTCCAAAACTTAACGTTGTAG